>JBAMHX010000027.1:6816731-6826859 GCA_037177515.1 Pseudomugil tenellus | reverse complement strand
TATATATATTATAAGGGTTAAGGGATAAGTTTTTTTGCAATGTCCTGCAGCTGTTTACAGGGCATCTGAATAAGTAGATGCTTTATCATATTCAGAGATTGACCAAATGTTTTCTGTTTTTTTTGCTTAAACATAACTTTATTTTACTTTAATTAATTATATGCTTTCATAAGTTCAAAGCATCTGTTTACAGGTTTGTTTTACATTAATATTATACATATAACAAGTACTGTTGTAAATTAATATTTGCACTGTCAAAAAAAATCTGGAGCTTAATTTTCTTAACATAATACAAATTTGTCAGGTTAATATGGCTAATCTCAAAAATAACTGCAATCAAAGTGAAATTGGGATTGACTGATCATTGATGTTTGTTCTAATTATAATGTAAAATATTTAAAAATGATTTTATCTCTCTTTTTGTTTCAAGCAGCAGCAAGTAAACATATCTATATCTACATAATAACTGTGAAGGTCAGGTAAATGTTTCATAATACCATATTATGACTCGTTAAATGTGTGAACCCACGATAACACGGGGAGAACATGCAAACTCCACACAGATAGGCCACCACCCGAGCCGGGGATCGAACTGGCAACCCGCTTGCTGTGAGGCTGCAGTGCTAACCACCTCGCCACTGTGCAGCCCCATTTTGAACATAGAGACTTTAATCATGACCATTATTAATAACTGAATTGCAGTTCAAAAGTTTCTTTTTGTTGCTTATTTTTTTAATTTTACTCACTCTAAAATAACATGAGTCCACCTATCTCTAATTTTTTTCTTCTTCTGCAACTAATGTTCTACCTGAAGACACAGCCACTGTTAGCTCTCTAGCATTACTTTAGCTAAAAAAACAAAACAATAATTAGAAGAATTTATTTTATAAGGTGGCAAGTATAGCAGCAGTGCAATGGGACCTGATGAGGACATAGTTGCTTGATATTGCTCGGGACATGTCCATATATTCGCTATCCAATTCTATACGCATGGAAGTAGGAGCAGTTGAGGTCATCAGTGAGTGACTCAAATTAAAGAAGGCTCACCATGATCACAGTTGTTCCTTTGCACCCAAAGTTATGAAAGCATTTTAACACCATATCCTGTTAATTTTTATCTTTATAAGGTTGAATAATTGAACCAGACAATGACCAATATATTTACATTTTTAAGCTAGCAGCAGACATGTTTTAGTAAAGTATTTACTAGCTTTTGTCTAATTTTTTTTGCCCTGTTAAAACCTCTTTTGCTGTCTTATCCATTTGTCCTTACTTACTAAGATCATAAAAAATCCCATTTATAGTGAAAAAGATAATAAAAGCATACAAGTAAACAATAGCAGGCAGTAGAGATTCATTGAGTTCATTTACACTCCAGCCGTCAATTATATAACAGCAAACTGTCAGTTCCAACTAGTCACATATGGCAGCCAAGTCAGTGCTTCTTGGTATGAAATTGTAATACACATAATTCCCTTTTATACATATCCTTTGATGTCCAGGTAGAAGACATCTGAAATTGAGGTCATAGAGTCCGTAGATTGATGTTTTCTAATGGTGAAGTCAATTTGGTGGCCTGAAAAATGTGGAAGTAACTCATTCTAGAAGTAAAAAGTTATGTAACACATGGGATTTTGTTCGACAAGTACGAAGCCGATGTAGATCACAAATCTGAAAATGACACCCCCAAGGAATCAGCAGCTCCTGGCTAGGCGTGGTGGGTCACTACTACGAATGTGCTGGCTGGAAATTCTCCATGAACATTTTAATAAGTGTTTTTGGTGTTATTTTGCGTCTCTGTTGGATTCTTCTGCAAATGCTGTAAGAGGTGGCGACAGCTGTCATCTGCTGTGAATTGGCAGGCCCAGCTGTAACGATACTCAGAGGTATATGGAAAGGAGTTTTCATTTTAGAAAGGAGTGTAATGGCTGGATAAGAGGTTCTTTGAGAAGTGAAAAGAAAAGCAAAATGGTTTGATTTGTCAGAAACTTAGTGTATATAACAGATATAGTTTACTGCACAGATCAACAAACACCTCTTCCACAATCAGAGGCAATGAAAGTGAAACACTGATATAAAACTAAACTAGTGCATTAAACACTCTGCACCTGTGTGTGTCTAATGAGCATCTGTGCTCTTTTTTTCCCCCTTTTTCTTTTTTCTAGTAATGTTATTACCTTTAACAACACACCTGTCTGTTATATCTCTTTTATAAATAAATTCCCTTTATTTATTTATTTATTTGGAGGCCCTTTTAAATGCCAGACGGCAATTGGCTTGGTGAGTAGTTAGCGAGAGGTGCGCTGAAACACAACATAAAACACACACACTTGCACAGCAGAAAACATTCTGTTGGGAGAAATAGTGCTGCTAATTAGTGGAATTAGCCACAGATCAAAAGGTACAATTTAAAAAAAATGGTGTTGAAGCATGCAGGCGGTGGGCCTCATTTGCATCACACTTGTTTCAGTGCGGACAGACTGAGTGACTCGATATTGTAAGGAAGCATGACCTCAAAATTTAGCTCCCAAATGAACATTCATATATGTAAAACAAATGCAGCAAGAGATGAAAAGTGGCAATAATTAGCTCGAGGACTCCTAAATGAACTGACTTGCACGCGTAGGCAAATGAAACACAGACATTAAACATGCAAACAAACGCTAGGACACATGCAAACATGCACCAGCTAATCAGCAGCATTAATTTGCACACAGGCAGACACACTCTTGACTTGCCGTGCAGTTGTCCACACAGTACGTTATTGTCAGCCTTTTGAGTTCCGGGCTTAATTAAGAGCATAATTAAGTGTGTGCTGTTATGGCTTTGCTCAGTGGGGTGTGCTGTTGTGTGCACGCTGGCATGTTTCCATGTGGATATCCTCTGAGCTGTTGTTACACGCGCTCTCTGCCACAGCTTGGACAAATACAGCCGATTCACAGCACCTTTAATTTACCATTTAAATACCACATGTTTGACTCCTAATTAAATCCAGCCTCAATACCAGAGGCGCACGCATCGTTTTCTGGAAGCTGTTGTCTGTTTCCACTCAAGGAATTGCACATCTAAATGTCAGGTCACGTTAAATGTGATTTCTTGCTTGTTTTGGGTATGATGAGTATTGAACCAGTTAAACACCTTTGACTAAATCTCTTACTCTTTGATTTCCCTCTCTGAAGTCGGGTTGCTTTTCTTGATTCTTCTGATACAATCTTGTTTTGGTGTTGACTGTATGTTGCATGCTTTGGGAGGATTTTCATATTTTTGGTTTGCTTTGGTCGTCTCCAGCTTCAGAGGGTTGTTTCATTCTCCTTGCCAGCTTGTTGACAGAGTTTAAGGAATCTAAAATAAAGCCAAAATTTGGCTAATTGAGAAATATTTTGACTGAAGTATCATTGGTTCGTCTCTCTCAAACATATCAGGCTCTTGTTGGACAGTGTTTAATGATGGGATGGCAGGACTTCTTTTACTTTTTCTGCTCCTACGGGAGGATAGTAAGATGTTGTCATGGCAGCTAGGTGTAGGTTGTTGTTTATTTTATTTTACAAAACGTATTTTGGTTATCTCTATTTATCCCTTTATCCCTGAATTGCAGTGATGATTAGATATGGAAGAGGCATTTTTTTTGTAAAAACTTTAGCTTTGGTTAAAAAAAACACTTGCTATATGTAAGTCATGCTGAATGTTGTTTTTTTTCTTTTAATTTAATAAGAATATCATAACATTTGACAGTAATGTTAGCCTAATGTGAGTAAATATGTTTTCTTGAGTCAGTATACAATGCTTGATATGTGTTGGATCTTCGAAGGGGCTGTTCTCTTCAGAAATCAGACATTGTAACTTTGCAGGAGCGGATCCGTCTCTCATGGGATCATGTGACCTGGAGCACTTTGCTTTATAGCTCCCCCTGTAAAAACAAAGAATTATTGTGCTTTGTGCTACATTCTCATCGCCAGCGAAATAAATTTTTCTTGGATGAATGAAGTAAGAAGGTAAAAATGGAGTGTGGAAAGAGACAGTGTCTGGGAGCACTGGCCCCACCACTGGTATAAATGCATGTATTTTCTTTGGAGCAACCACTTCTGTGGTTTCCAAAAAGGAGACTTGAAAGAGTGAAAATTCTCAGTTTGTCGAGGACAAAACGTTGGAGGTCTCTTTCTATTTATGCCCAAACTACTGAGACCACTAGAGAGGGTAAAAAACAGTGGATGACCAAAAATTAAGCATCTTTGCTGTTTGATTGAGCCTACACATCAATACAGATACCAGAATCTGCATGCTAGTTCCCTCTTAAAGTTTCCTCTGCTGCTTACAAAAAAAAAAAAAAAAAGATTCAATATGCTTCAACATTACCAACTGAGTCAACGTCTCGTTTGGTTTGTGTTTTTGTTATATCAGTAACATAAGAAAGCCACCTATCAGAACAGCCTAAACCTTGGTCATTTGAAACAATTGCACCTTCAGCCAGGGTTACCCTTTTTGATGGGAGAAGTCTCTTTTTGTTTGTTTCAGAATGCAGTCGCATGCCTTTCGTTTGTGCGATGTGTGTATGAGAGTATTCCCATGCTGCTACTGTCTTTTATGGTGGCAGTTTATGGCTCCATGCTATGTTAAATGGGAGTGTCCAGGCTGCTCCCTGGCGTCATTCGTCAGGCTCATACAGAAACGGTCCCGGCTGCTGGAAACACCACCTGGGACACATATGCGCACACACACAATCACAACTAGCTTGTACAATTGCTTCTGCAAATGGTTAATACATCCACCCACAACAGCACAAATAAATACTTGGAGTGCTTATAGGATGTGTGACCACACACTGTACAAGACGTATGTGTGCAGCACAAACACCGTCTTGACCTCATATTGGCTGCGTTTGATGCCAACACCTCCTCTGCGACCTCTCAGTCTTTCTCGGTGTCCCAATGGCATTTTTTTTCCATCATTCCCAACCCCTCTTTCTATTTCACAGCAGAGTCTTTCACGCCTGATTCCATCTGCTGTTTGGCTGCTCCTGTTGTCCCTGTTCACACTGCACCTTCTGCTTGAGCCAAGCTCACATTGGTCAGTTGGTAAGCGTCCAAGTAATTTTCCCCGGTTGCATCCACAAGAAAAATGGTTTAAATAAGGAATGCAAAATACACTTTCTCTAAAGTCAAAGGTTGGTACTCCCCAAGAGGGACCTCACATCCATCTAGGTGCTAAATGCTTTTGAGAACCACTCACTTATTTTTCTGTTTTTAATGTTAAAAGGCTAAAAAGTGTAAGATCTATCTATTTTCACACTTTCAAGAACTCTGGCTCTTAAAAGGTTTTGATGGTGGCATGTAAAGCCAGAATCATGCCATTTGAGTTAACACGTTTTATTCAAAAGGCATATTGTGAGTGTGTTCCTTGCTCCTGAAGTATGGCTGAGTGTCCTTTTGATTCACCACATTATTTAAGTCAAGCGTATTGAATGAATGGGTTTTTCGAATGATCTTTCTCTGAAGTTGCTTTTTCTTCATTTTTGTGGATTGAGTTTGGTCTAATTTCAGTCCAACAACACTGTTATAGTTTAATGATGGCTCAAAAAAAATGTTTCTTCTTCTTTTTTGTTGGCTTTGTGAAAACTCAGATGATAAGGGCAAACCCAAAAAATCAATCAATATGTATTGGAAATGTACTGACTTTGGGAGCTTTTTAGAACATCTCAAAGTTTAATGGTTGCTCAGAATTTTTTCTTTTATTTTTAATAAAATGGAACAACAAAATTGGAGATGAAGTTGGGGAAAAACATTGAAAATGTTATTATGAAAAAAAATATTTGAAAACACAATAATCAAACTGAAAAATGCCTGAAGTGTTGTTTTCATTCTTTTATTTTACCTCATGTATTTTTTGTTATTGTGGTATCTGAAGATTTTGTCTGAATTTTTTTGTATCTATTATTTTTTTTTTTTGTTTGTTCGTTTACTGCACAACCACTTTATTTTGTCCATCCTTATACTGGGATGGACCTGCTCATGCATGCACACATTTGGTTGTACCCCCTATTGAGCTCCTCTTTCATCATATTCAACTAGTTTGCCTATTCTCCTTTGACCTCTGACATCAAGAGGGCATTTGTGTCCAGTCATCTGCTATCCACATGGCATCTTGTCATAATTGGACCATAGTCTAGCCTAAACTGTTGGCTGAATGGTTGGATATGAAAATCCCAGGGGATCAGTTTCTGAAATACGCATTCCTGGCTGACTGGCACAAACAGCCTTGCTCCATTTAAAGTCACTTAAATCCTTTTTCTTCCCTATTCTCATGCTCTGTTTGAACATATCACTTTCACTATGTCTGCATGCCTAAATGAATTAAGTTGCTGGAATGTGATTGGCTGATTAAGCTGTTTGTGTTAAGCATTTGGACAGTTTTTTTACCTAAAAAAAGAAGAAAAAAATCCAACCATTTTCTGTACCACATAGTCTGGAGCCTATTCCACAAGCATTGGGCGGGAGGTGGGGTTAAATCCTGGATAGGTGGAAATCCTATCACAGGACTGGGTACATTTCTATCTCAGTTTCTTCCTTTTTTAATATGTATTTTTAAATTTTCTGGTTTTATTTTATTGTCCCTCTAGGTCCTTTTTACTGAATTTGTCAATGCAGACAGTTTTGCTGAATTCCTATCATTCATTTTATTAGTTTGGGTTAGGTCTCCTTTTTTCAAACACCTTTGCTGTGGAACCACCAGAGAATCATGGCTCTCATCAACTCCTAGAAAGTCTTGAGAAAATGCTTTAGAGCTGCTCTCATCACCCCTGCAAGTCTCTTTTGGCTCCCATGAACTTAGAGGGAGATTTATATGACTCCCCTTTACCTTGACTCTCTGTTTTATCACTTTTTTTTCCTCTAAATTTTACACCGCGAGTGCTCTGTTTCTCTAAAGACCCGCGCCTTTGTAGTCTGAAATCACTATTCCCCGTGTTAAGCAAAGAATGGGAGGAGGAAAAAAACATCCAGAAAGTAAGTAAAAGCAGTGTAGGCATAGAAAGGGAGCTGGATGAAGCACGGTGCTCCCAGATGAAATTCAGTGGCACTTGATGAGCCCTTTTATCATCCAAACAAGTTGAAAAGCAACACCATTAGGATAGACCTTGATAAACAAACTCAAATTTGAAGGCTCAATGAAATAGGGATGAAAAAGATTTTCTATTTAGTTTTTTTTAGCTGTCTCATATTTCACTTTCTTGAGTCTTTGGAGAGGAGTGGAAATGGACACATTTTGTCCTGATCTCTCCGTTAACCCTCACCGATGCCATTTGTGTTATTTTACTCCAGTGCCATCTCTTTCCAATGAGCTTGACCCAAATCTTGCTGGTTGCTGCCTTGATATTGTGCAACATATCGGAGTCCATTTAACTGTATAAAGCTTGTTTACTGTTCGGATGTGACCTTCTCTCTCCCATAAAGCACCATGTGCCTCTTCACTCCCCTCGCTTCATTTTCACCTTGTGTGTTCACTGTGAATTGGTGAGAAAACACATGTTTGCTTTTTATTAATGTTTCTGAGGGTCATGTTTGCTTCTTCCATTGTTTAAGTTGACCTCGTCTTTTTTCCTATCTGGATGTCCATGTCTTGCCCAATGTGAGGTTGGTCCAGTGTCTAATTAACCATTCGTGCTTCCCTCTGGGAGGAAGCAGAGTTTGTGATTGACAGGGGTGATAATCAGTGTAATGGCATCTAGTCGTGGTGTTAAAGCCAGCTGCCTGCCAAGGTGTTGAGACAGCCTGAGGGAGAAAGTAGGTGGTTGCCTCTTATCAAATCCACTATTTGTGTTTTGTGATGGTGTGTGTGTGCATGTGAGTTTAAACATGGGTGTTTGTGGACACCAGTTCTGCCACAATAAGCTCAACATGACCACATTTGTATTGTGCCCATCCAGCTTCGACTTGGTATGGGTACCTAGCTTGAAAGATGCTGCTCGTCTAGTTAATTTCTCTTATTGCTACTTCCCACCCTTTTTTCTTCCCCTCACATCCCCTTCCTCTTGTTTTCAGTCCTAGCTTACTAATGCAGCCATGGAGGTGTCATTAGCACCGTGTCCTAATTAGTCCAGCGCCAGCTTACTGTGCTTCCGACGCCTTGTCTCTGGGGAGGCAAGCCTTGCTAATTTCAATAAGGGTAAACAAGCAAACCGCTCCCTACTGACGGCTACGGATTAATTAGAGACTATCCACTGCACGTGACAAATGAAGAAAAGGGAGGGAGGTTGAGGGAGACTAAAGTTTGGGGAAGACTCTGCATGGAGAGACAGCAAAATAAGCTGGCGAGGTGAAAGAAAGTTCGCTTCCATTGTTGTCTCACAACACACTCAGACACTGATGCTCATATAAGGAGATTACCATCGCTTTCATTTAGCACAGCTTATCCAAAGAAGGGTCTTCTCAGGCTGTGGCTCCCCCGTTGAGTAATAATGCTTCGGATATTTCGTTTGTCACAAGTGTCATTTTTAAAAGGTTGAACTGAAGCAAAGAAATCTGGGATCCTGTTCTTCAGAGGCGGATTTGTGCATTTTCAGTGCCTGTGTTGCATCAGCAGCTGGTTCTGTGCCAGCTCGCAGAGCTTCTGAGGTTTTTCTGTTGGATTTCTCAGTGGACGAACACTCATGTTCCTTTATCAGCAACATTTTGCTTAATGTTCCAGTAGTTACACATTTGCTTGAGAACCCCGCTAGACAAAGTAGAGATGTTTGCAGTTTTGCCAGCTGAGCAGTTTAACTTAAATGGGTTTTCTTCTAGGTTCCCTTTTAAAATGTTAAATCACATTTTCATTTATCTGTCTTGAACAATTAATTTTAACTTGGAAAAACCTTCTGATTGATTATTTATCAAATTTATTTTTTAATTGTTTATTCCTTTTATCTAAACATGTATGTATCAATTTTTGATACCCTCAGGGTTTTTATTCATGATAATTTTTTTTTACTCTTTTAACTGATGTCAATAAGAGTTTTAATTTCACCCCCAGAGGAAGTTTGGTCATGTAGACGTATTAGACAGATGGTTCATAAAGTCACCTGACAAGTATGTTTTTTCTAAAAGTGCCTACCCCTTTCCAAATATATAGCAATAATTACTTTCCAGATGTTTCTGCCTAACAACCATCTGCTTTGCCAGGTTAATAGGCAACGTGTGTAATGGAAAACCAAATTTGGCATATTGCACTTGAAAACTATTTAGTTCTCAGGCTTAGACCAGCAGTGCTGAATTTCATGCGCACTGACAAAAACCTCTTTGGGGTTTAGCTTGACAAATTAGCATTCATCTCACAAGAGCAAGAAAAAAATGTGCAATGCTATGATTCAGCATGTTGCTTTGGAGATGAGGCAACGACCTTCTGGTCACTTTTCTCCACTGCAGGTGATTTACTGCCTGTGGTTATGGGATCTTGCGCTGCATTTTTTTCTTTTTTGCTCCTGCGATGGCAGATGAGCCGATGCAAATGGTGAGCAGGTGCCATGCTCGCGTCCACCCCCACACGAGAAGCTCCCAGTGGTCGGAACTGAATGGATGGACTGTGATGTGCTTGCTTATCTGTCTCTGGCTTCCTTTTTTTCATGCTGTTTGTGAACAGCAAGTCTTCACATCTCACTCTGCTGCAGACCGTATCACACTCTCCTTTTACACCTAATTAATCATGTTATTGAACTTAATGTCACTCAACAGAAACCATTTGGCAAAGCTACAGTAGGTGTTTGCCTCCCTCCTACCCCTTTCCTTCTTTCTTAGCTCCTTTGATTTCTTCTTTTTTTAAAAAAAAAAAATTGTTATCACCTGTCTGGAGGTCAGGCATTTAAAATGTGATCCCCACATCCAGACAAAATGGAGCAGACCTGTACATCTGAAGTTTCTCCAGCAAGATGAAAGTCAACTTTAACCCCAGCCATAATTGTGATCAGTTAAACACATCTCTGTTACATCTGTGTGATTAAGTAAAAAATACAGTTGCTGTATTTATTAAAACTGTTATAAATGTGCCTGAAACAAACACACAATTGTAAAACATGTATTTGCATATTTTGTTATATTGATAAAATAATATATTATGTTAAAATGATATATATTATATTTAATATTATCAACATTATATATA
>JBAMHX010000027.1:6791936-6816631 GCA_037177515.1 Pseudomugil tenellus | reverse complement strand
TATATATATATAATTTTTAAATACAAGTCAATGTTGCTGGACACACTCCCATAGTGCACATCCACTCACACTCTTTAATGACTGCTACCTGAAGGAAGCAGAGGTGTGGGCGCTGACGTCGTGATAGACGGTTATTTTTCCAGAAGACTTTAAAGTTAACACTCTCAATGTGTTTCAACTTTTGTCATCTGGATGCAGCTTGTGTATGTGAGGAAAAAGAGCAGAAAGGAGGGGGAGTAAGAAGAAGGGAAGTGGGAGAGACGAGGGTATTGGAAGGATTTATGGTTGTAATAATGGAATCTCAGTGGTTGGGCTATTGACACTGAGGCATTTTCTCACATCCTCCTCCCATTATGAGATGGATGAAACAGGAGGGAGTAAGCACAGCAACATATGGGCAGGAGAAAATGGCATGCTGTTGTGTTAGAGTGCGAATCGCACACTCTAGCTTTATACCATCCAAACATCAAGCTAAACAATAAATGGTTTTGTTAGTGATTTAACCACCATGCCAGTCCCTTAAACAGTTTGACACCAAGATCCTGTTATTGCACACACAATTGTTATTTGTCATCTTATATTTCTTTGCATTAGATGCATTAGATTTACAAGAAAAAAAAAACTGAAGAGAAGTCTGATGGCATGTTGTATTCAGCGGTATGCTAGCACTTAGTGCTTTTGACCAAACTTGCATTAGATTTGGTAATTGTATGTCAGTGGTGATTTTATCATGTTCGCATATGTTTGGTAAAAATCTACCAGACGAAAATCTCTCGCTGCTGATTTTTAGGCCAATCGGAAGTGAAATAATTGCAGTTCACCCCTCACCGCTAGAAGGCTGGCTCCAAGAGAGAGCAATCCTCACTAATGTTAAAATGTCCGATTTCACAGCGGAAATTTTTTCTAACGTTTCCGTTTCACGGTTATTGTAATCTTAAATTTAGAGGCACGTCCTTTTGCTTGATATGTGTCGGAAAGGCTATCAGCGCTATCACTGGTTGCAGCTGCGTACTTCTGTGTACTAACCCTCTCACGTCTACCTTTTGATCCATTTTTGGATTTTCAGGTAATATCGAAACACCTGGATGGCGACAGTAGGACCAGCCTATGGTCTTCAAATCTGCTTTTCAGAAACCTATGGGGGAAGTTACATACACTCTGTCCATCAAATATATATACAGTCTATGGAATCTAGTGCATGAATGGCTAAAGGCATGATGTTACATGGCATGTGGTGAGGATGTCACAAGAAGGTTCTTTAGAACTTTTATAGACCAAAAAAAGCTACATAAGTGAATTTTGTGTACATTTTTTACTGGCCAAAAAGCTAACTCGAGGCATCTAAACCACTTCAATAAGTTTAGACATTAAATACTAAAATATCTAGTTTAGAAATAGAAAAAGTTTAGAACCGGAAATAATCACACATCTTCTTTTTAAGTATTTAAGTTTTTAAAGGCTTTTTTTTCTTTTGCAAGTAGAGCCTTTCCTTTGCTGCAAACAAATGCTAAATGCAAAAGCATATGTAGAAAAAAGAAATCAGTTGAAGTGTTTAGGTCTGTTAATATTCCTGAGTTTTGAACCCTAACCTCCTCCCCCACCTCCCCTGCCTCCTCGCTATCCTTTTTAACTGTTCCTCCTTGCTTAATTTTTTACATTTATTTCATTATTGTATAGTCTTTACATGTAAGAGCTTGCCACTCAAGGTAAATTCCTCCTATTAGAAATCACGAATCACTGTTTTTGAGAAAATAAGCTGCTGCCGCTTTCTTACTCCTTCTAATTATATTTACATCCAGTCTCTCTGTGCCTTTGTACCTTTACACTCTATTATACCCAATATAAAAATCCACTGATTCATACAGTGCACATCTTCCAGGACCATTATGTTGTGTTGCCTGATTATCTGTGCTGTTGTAAACATCAGCAGCAGTGGCTGTTTACATTAATGTGATTTGTTCTTATTATCTTTTCTTAAGGTCACCAGCGCATTAAGCAGAATTGCCTCTGCACTGTTCTCCTTATTCAGCTTAATGCAAATGAATTAAAGCTGTAAAATCTGGTTTGTCATGGTTCAGGCTAAACTGTTAATGGAAGTTCTTGTGGTATGCTCAATTAAAGAGACTTTTTGCTTCATTTAGTGGGTGTTTACATTCTACTCCCAGCTGCCTACTATAAGCAGGAATGGTTTCCAAGTTCCGTTGCAGTGTTTTTGCTTGTTTGTTTTGTTCATAAAAGTAGAGGATATGACAAATTTCCACCCATCTATCTTCGTCTCCTGTATTTATTGCAATTGGAGTTCACTCACATCCTCGTTTTGTTACAGAAATGTCCCCTCTACTCAGGCAGTTTTGACTGAAACGCAACACACTGGTGGGCACTGTGCAGCGACCACCTGCTGTTTCATAATTAACACCTGCTCGGTGGTAACGTACACCTGTTGCATGCATTGATTAGTTTTTGGTAGGAAGAAAAAATAAATGGATAAATACTTTCATCGTGGTAGAATCCTGATTCAGATATAGTTCTACTGCGTCAATGCACATGTTGTCATGTGCATACTTGGCATCAGAAGTGAGAGTGTCACTTTTCTTGTTATGGAATTGTAACAAAGCTGCATAGCATTTCTGGAAAATTGCTGTACAGATTACCATTTTACATTAGTGTAAACTGATACCACACTGGAGTTTGTATTAGTTTGTCAAAATTCTGATCACATTGCGGTATGTTACGCAATCTCATTACAACCAACCAAAAAAAGTTGTCACACTTTAATAAAAGCTTCTTTTTTTGTTTTGTCTAAACCAAACCAGACACTTAAATTAAAGCTTAAGTGACTAAATAAGATTCCTCTCAGGAGTCCAACCAGGATATCTTTAAAAAGGATTGTGTTTGTTCTGCTCTGTCACAATTACTTGCTTCCCCCCAAAATTAAGCTCTGTATGTCTTTAGTCTTTCCTGAACCTCTTGTCCTTATTTAGAAATTTCATGGAGTTGGGTAGGATTGGAGGAACGGTATGCAAGGATAAGTATTTTTAATTGAGAATGGGACCAAACTGTACTGATGCTGCATTAATTAAATATCGAATGGTGTTGTTGATGTATCAGAAGTACTTCAGATATTTAATTCTGTGTTATTTTCTCACACTATTACAGAGACTTTGTTTCATAGTTTTATGTTAAGAGATAAAACACCATGTGATGCGTTAAAAGGGAAAGAAATGAGAAAGTTTAACCTGTTATTATAGGCAATACATATAACTTCGCTTTTAACATGTTCATCCTCAATAATCAGTTAGTACAGCTTAAAAATAGTCAAATATCGCTTTGAAAGTTATAGCTACAAGGAATTGCCTTTCTTTAATAAAAAAATAAATTAAAAAAATGTGGAGTGTCATCTGTTGAAGGACTTAATAAAGAAAGCTTTGGAGCTTATTTCCATACAATTTAAAGAATGTGACCAGCTCTTTTTGATGGATGTATTTGTAGATACCTATGGATAATTAAATTTAATAAAGTATCTTTTTTTTAATTTACAAATAAAGAAAAAAAATTCCACTCAACTCTTGGATTCAGAAAAAAAAACCTTATGTCTGCCATTGGGAAGCCACTACTTGACTTAATTTGGATTATTTTCCTGCATTGTGCATCACTCAGCAGCCTATGTTAAAGGGAAATGCGTTCATATTGTCAGATTTTTTTAAAAAATGTACAACTTATTATTTTAGCTTCTTTTTTCTTTTTATATTTTCAGCAAGAGAAAATGGCAGATTATAATACGGTGTAACTTTACAGCAGAAAAGGCACACTTTTGTTCCAAACTCAGAGGATCAGATTGTTCAGAATAGGTACTGATGCTAACAAGTGGTCGCGTTTCCTAGTTTGAAAATTTCAGCTGTGCAACATAGTCTAGTGTAGATGGATTTTGCTCTGCATGGTGGCCTAAAATATGCTTATTAGTTGGGATAGAAAGCAGGTGATTTTCCAAAGTGGGAAATTATACTCTTGTAGCCTTCAAAGGTTATATTAGGTTTCCCCTAGATTATTTTGCTCGGCCAGGAAACCTGGTAAGCATGTGTTCTGCCAAGTTCCAACTGCATTTAAATAAAATGTCCTCACTTATGGTTCAGTTTCTATTACAGTGTCTGTCTTTAGTTACAAAATTGAACATGTTTCCCAGAAATTGGCCTGGACAAGTACTGAGAACTAAAACTATTGAGATCACACCAAACATCTACATTTTCTAACAGCCATTCAAAAGGGACATTGTTTTAGGTCTTCTGTTTGGATTACAAAGATCTAATACAGGCACAGGGGGGAAAAGTGTGTTTTAAAATGTCTCTAATTTCTCAGCTTTGGACAACATAAAATATGATGAATACCACAAAAGGAAGCAGGCAATTTCAAACTTAAGCATTTGAATGAAGCTGTCTGTGTGTATACGTTAGCTGAGCCAAATACTCTTGAAAATTCAGGAATACCACTCAGTATTTTGACCCCCACACTCATGATCATAGCTTCTTTCCTCAAACAAAAAGGCGAGTGTTGGCAGGAATTGTGGAGAGTTGCCCTCATGTTCACCCGCTGTTGTATTTCAAACAAGAGAGCAATTGAAATATATGCTAATCCTCTGCTTGTTGCTCTGTGCCATCCCACGGTGCAGAGCAGCATAATATTTCCATAGTGACGCAGACATTTTTGAGGGATTAAGGAGGGGTTAGGATGTGGTCGGGGAACCCCAGGCAGCTCCCCACACATGGTACATCTGCTGTCAGTGGCACGGTAAAGGGCATGTGTTTAACCATGATTGATGCACCGTCAGTAATGTAGAAGACAGTGGGAATCCAGATTAGAGAAATTGACCCATGAGAGCAGGATGAGAGATGGGGCGGAGAGATGGAGGGAGCACTAGATAAAGAGTGAGGCAGAACTTGCACTCTGTGAATGCCTGATGGCTTGCTTTCTCACTGTGACGCGTTTCACTTTGAAGCCCTGCGTATTTCTGGTCCAAACCACTAACCAAGATAATCACAACCTTCCTCTTTCCTTAATCTACGCTTTTTGTTTAGCAAAAAAAGGCTTAATATCTGTTAGACCGCTTTTAAAAGTCCAAACAGTAACTTTAAGGAAAGAGCTACGTGTGAAATCAAACTGATGTTAACCAGTTGTGTTTTTGCACCCCTGTGATGCCACTAACTTATCTTAATTCAAGCAGTTATGCTGATATGACAGAACATTTCAGGCTCTGGTATCATTACCATTTCACAGACTGTAAGTAACAGATGAAAACAATAAAGTTTTCATCTTTTTAAAGCTGGTGTCTGACTTTATGGGAAATTACATTTACAAATTTGACTGAATTATGAGATAATGTGGTGGGAACCTGGGCTGATTACCATAATGGGATTGATATTGATTGGGAATTCTCACTAAAATCCATTCCTTTCTCTGGATGCAGCGTCTGTGGGAACAGTGGGATTTGTGTGCTGGTGTGTTTTTAAAACAGGCTCATGTGCTTAATCACACATGCATGTTTTGAAGCTCATTAGCTCTGCAATGCAGTTCTTTTTAACAGTAGTTCAAGCATAACCAGAAATTTAAATGTTTTGGCTGCATAAGCCTGGTTTCCATGACTGTAAATTAAAGGTGAATAAAAGGTAAAAATTGAAGAACGCAATCCAACTTTTTTTTTCCCAAGATGGTGCAAATTACAAGTTATATTACTTACAAACTGTATCTATTTAGCTTTCTAGCTATTCATCAAAATAGCTAGTTAGCTAAGTCTGCATTTATTAAAAATAAATTTGGAATTCTCAAGGTTATCAAATTTAAAGGTTAATGCAAATAGTCTGTTCCTTTAAATTAAAGTGTTAAATGTTTATCACAGTAATACATAAATAGTTACTATACTATATTTATAACCTCAACTTGGTATTTCCTGGGTGAGGTTTTGGACAATAGATGCGCTTTTAGTGATCACTACATCTACCAAAACCAACATTATCATCCTGATTTATGAAGACACTGGCATGAACCATTTAATATATTACAATTGACCAGTATGTAGTCACACAGGAGTGGCAAGGCTAAAATTTAGCAAACCACTGCATGGTATCACCAATATTCTTTCAAAAAATTCTCCTTTTGTGAATATCCACTACTCTTGTTACCTGTGTGAATTAATATATGGCGGGAATTTTGAATTTTCGCCAGGCTGCCCAGAGAAATTAATGTGTTTTGTTGTAATTTTTCTGTTGATGCTTTTGAACTAATGTCCGCTTTTTTGGGTTTGAATGGTTGTGAATCACCTAGAACATATTATCACCCAGTTTTGTGGAGGGAAAAAATTGCAGGGGACATGGTACTACTAGTACTTAGCTACTACTACAGCAAAGAAACTAGACAATGCAAGTTACTTTGCTGACTTCAAACGAGTCAACTCACACACATATTAAATTATTTTCCATTTTTTTCTCAAAGATAAAATGTATTTGAAAAAAATAATTTAATTGAAAATGGTGGATTCAACTGGAAGGAAAAAAAAGAAGAAATGTCTTACTGAATGACATGACTGATGTCCAAGAGCAATCACTGCTACTAATATTTTGATAAGAACAGACTGCATTAAAACTTTACATTACACATCTGCACCTTATTTTGCTAATTTACATGGATGAGACAATATCAACTAAAATTACATTTCTTCCAGCTTTGTGTTTTATAAAAATAACAAGAGGTCAAGTGGGTGACTCTTTGCTAGCCCAAGCTTAGCCCCTGAAGAGGGTAATAACCTTTTATTCTAAATCTGTAACAGATGAAGGGTGCAAGAGAGGAGAACCCCTACCGAAAGAAAAGGATGAGGCCCCATTTCATGCTTCATTAAGTCTCCATTCACAATGATCAGCACTTCATTAAAAAACACAAGCATTCTCAGCGGAATCAAAAAAAAGGAAAAAAAAAAAAGATGCTTGTTCATATTCCATCTCAACACGCATCATCAAAAGTTTATTTGTTGTAGCCATGGAGCATTCAAGCATATCTTTGCAAATTTTCTAATTTATTGTAAATGCTCTCTTTACATTTGTAAATATATTAGGACAGTTATTTACAGGGAGCGGATACACAAAGCGAGGCGATGTTTAATCAGAGGACTGAAGAATTCGAACAGAAATGCTCACCATGCCTCTAAAGTGCATGAGCAGGGCAGAATGTTGGTGTCCCAGCACTTGTCTTTTCACACATGAAAGGATATGGATCGCTTACTCATGCGAGCTTCACTGATTTGAAATAATTCAATAGGGTGTTGCACCTTTTTTTAAACCTAATTAAAATTTTTATTCATCCATTGAAATTTCATGTGGTGAAGGATTTAACCTTGCACAAATACAGTGAAATCCTTTAAACTTTTGAACTAAAGAAAATTACTGTAAAGAAGTAAAAAATACAACAAAATTCAGTATTTTAAGGGTTTTTGATTGCAGGTATCCAGTTTTTGTTAATACGCATAATTATCAGTTATTTTTCAGTATTTTTTTCACTTTTCTATGTGAAAATAACAAGACATGTGTTATTTAAAGATAAATTGATTAGTTAAAGCAACAAAAAAAGCGTATTTAATATCTTAAAACATGGCATACATTATATGCATTCAGAAATGTACCACGGAAAAGATAACTCCACTGTGTCAAGTCTCTTTTGCCTTACGTTGGCTAAATAAAAGAAGGTTAAGGGTCACATCAGGGGCCTCTGTGATTGGTAGATTGTCCGTAATCATAAAGATAAGTAACTAACTCACCATTTGTAAATGCTGAGAAGAACAATTCAGGAAAGATACTGAAAAAACATACCAGCTGGTGAGTTTAATTGTAAGTTTCTTAGTTAGTATCTGTATTTTCTGACAGATTTGCCCATATTTGGCTTTAACAAAGGTGAACTGGCTATGCACACAGTTTGGATGTTGACAGGAAGCCTTAAACAGGAAATATGATTGGACGAGATTGCTTTGTTAATGCCACTTTATTAAGACAACTTATCTCCTCTCTTTTAAACATAACCAAGCCATGATTTTCTTACAAACTGCAATACGATTCGCTGATAAACCATTTGCTTAACTGCATAATTAAACAGGAGGACTTGGTTAAGTAGCTGGACAGCATCTGTGTTTTCTCTACAAACATAAGTTCCATAGTATCACTATATAAATGACTTGAACTAGGTCTGTCTTCTCCATCTTTTTCTCCGTCCTCCTCCATCAGGTTTGACCATTTTGACCTGCTTTTTTTACACACAAAAGAAATAACCTGGTAACCTGGCAACTGTGACAGCAGCAACATGTAGTAGGAATGTCTCTTTTTTTTTTCTTTTTGCAAGAAGACCCAACAGCAGCAACTTTTCTTAAGGTATTTAGGTGATGTGAAAAAAAATGGTTGCATAGGGAAAAAAGTAAAAATGCTTTTAGTTTATGTATGTTCTCACAATTGTTTCGTTGTGTTAAATGATGGCTGATTAAAGTAGCGTGCCCACTAGTGTGCAGTTATATTGTGATGACTAGTGGTTAAAGTGATTTATAGGCTAAAGAAGCGACCGATTCATGTTCTTACCTCTGTGAATGTGTTCTTATAATGATCTGTAGGTCACAAGCTTGCTTTTTTTTTTTTACCCCCTTAACAATTTCCCACCAAAGACACATTGAAAAGAGACCACAGCCAGGCTTTTTTGCTCATTATTACACCAGCAGTTTGTTCTGTTGATTAAAGATTCTGACTTTTGGCAGCCAATGCTTGTTTTGTTCCACATTATTAACTATTACTTATAAACAAAGAATACGCTGTTCTCCCATCTTAAAAAAATTTGTTTTAGAATGTTGATTAGAGGGCTTGCGTGGCAAAATGGCTATTAGTGTCCTGTGTTAAAACGTTTTCTACTTTAGACTCCAAATTTGTTGTCTTTTATGGATTATATCTTGTGTCAAAGTTGTTTTCAGTTGTATTTGTAGGAAGAGGGGATAAAGGTTGTCAGAAAGGTTGTGTTGTTCGGTATTTTAGCATTTTCTTACTTTTTTCTTTTATTTATTTGAAAACAGGAGTTTTGTGAGAAATGACGGACTATTCATATAATAAATTTATGTAAAGAAGCAAAAACATTTCACGTTTGAAACAAATGCAGTCGTGGAAACTTTTTCTCTTGCAGAGCAACCTTTTTTTGATGTCACTGTTTGTTCTGTTCTGTTAGCATACCCTGTAAATTTTACTTCCCAGTTCACCTGTCAGCAGCCTGAATAATGCAGCTTTTCTATTCGGGGCTTTCTGTCCCCAGTTCTCCTTGTTCAAGGTGCGTTTGTTTTCCTCCCTTACTGTGGAAGGGTCACATCCAAAGAGCACAGTGAGTTCTTTTCTTCGAGTCTCTTTCCCTTTTGTCTACATCCTCCAGGTATTGATTGTTTTCTGACCTTTCACCTCAACTGTGAGTAATGGAATTGCATGTCATGGACTCGGGACCTGGTCAAGGTCTAGTAAATGTTCAACACATGTTTGTGTGAACTGGCCGATCGATGCGTCGCCTGCTCTCATGTCATGCACAATAGAACATTCAACTCTGGTATTTTAGTCAAAGCCGTATCTTGGTGTTTTAAAAGTCCTTGAAATTTAACCATCCCGCCAGTTTGGCAGATCGAACATGAACTGTATCACCGTGGATCTTTTTTCTGGCTCTCTTAACACATCTGGGTCTCATTAACCATTTTGAAAAAGTTCTTAACTTGTGTAAAGTTTACTGTGCTTTCAAGTTTTGAGAATGAACCGCTTACTAGTTGATTTGTTTGTGTAAAAGGAAAAAAAAAAAAAACGGACATTTTGACAAACTTTAAGTTATCTTAAGGTGTTGGGTGAAAAAAACTGAATGATCTCTGCAAAAGCAGACAGAAAGAAAAGATTAAAGGTTAAATATGGAGACATTTCGGACTTAGATGAGGTGACATGTTGTTTGAGTGTCTTATCAGATTTTAATCTGGCAGTTTTGGGTAATTTGGTGAGTTTTTCAAGTTTTTGCAGATCCTTTACTCAACTCAAAAGAAAGAGCAATACCACCAGAAATCATTGGGGCAGTACTGAGTTTTATAGCCAACACTTAACTGGAGAAAGAACAACCAGAGAAGAAGAGTAACAGGGAGAAAGTGCCAATAAAGGACAGAAGAATGACAAAAAAATTTATTGTTTTGCTTTTGGTGTTATTAGGTTGTAAATGGCTAAAAAAAAAAAAAAGAAAAGGTTGTAAATGGCTTTATATAAATTGCAGCTAGAACTCTGAACTCTGCACTGCCTTCTAGTGGAGGAACACCATAGCAACGTAAAGAAAAACATGGAAGTATGAAAGCAGTGATGTTTGAAGCGTTTTGAAACAGACCCTAACCCCATTTATCTAATTAAAGGAGTATAAATGGGCCTCAAGCTGCAATTGGTATGAAGTTTGTGTGATATTTTGTGATTAGAGGCTAAGAAGTAGAGGATGATTCTTTTTAAAAAGTGCAACACTCAAAAAATTAACCCAGGTGAGAACGTAAGAATAAAGTTTGTCCTTGAATACTGATGACGTTATTAGTTGTGTAGTAATGGATGGACAACATTTAAGATGGATGGCATCTCCAACTTTACCCTTAGATATCAGTAATTATTACACTTACTATTAAAATGTACTAGACTGACTCTGTATATTTGGAGATTGCATAACGTAACACTTATTTGTGTACTATCCTGGAGTGATTATGGGCCAACAGCTTCTTTATGTTGAACAGTCACATTTTAACTTTCTTTTCCCCAGTGCATCACTTTACAGCAGCGTTTCAATTTAATGCACTGCAACGCATAGCAACTGGATATCAACAAGCTGACTATTTTAGAAACGTACAGTTGCCAATTCAGCAATAAACCCAAGATAATATTAAACAAGGAAGCAATTAAACGGCAGAGGAAGACAGAAGTGTTAATTTACTTCTACCGACTGAAGAAAAAGATTCTGAAGACAGAATCTGAGACAGATGCTAAGTTTAGGAAAACCAAGCTTCCATCAGAACAGAAGCGGTAATGTACTTTGCATCTAGCTTCAGTTTTCTGGTAATATTATGCGACTTACAGCCATGCTAGATAGCTGATAAAGACCCATGATTTTAATAAACAAAATATATGTTATGGATCGTTTATTAACTGTAATGTTTTACCCTTTTGTGTCAGCTTTGCTGATAAATCTTCTTGTGTTGTGTTTAGGTTTTAAATGTGACTCAGTGACCTTAACCCTCACTCATGCGACATACGTGGAAAACATTCCATGCACGTACACACAAACCCTGATGCCAGGAATCTGAAGTCCCCCTGAAATAGCTGAACCTCTTCTGCTAGGCTGATGACACATACACTGGGAAAGAGCGCCCAGAATAGCAGTGTCGCCGCATCCAATGCATTCCACTACCCAGCTGGTTGCCCTGTGAACACACACATACCGCTACAGTCTTGCATACAGTTACAGTAGATGCTTTACTGATCACTTCCTTCTGCCAAAAATCACACAAATACCTCTTCTGCCCACTTCACACTCCAGGCCTTTCTCCCATTAGTCTGATTTGGTTCATGTAGTGTTCATTGACGGGACGAGTCGAGCAATGAACAATACGAGTTCAGCCTCGGAAAGCCCGAAACTAATCCCTCAGCTGTTTGGAGTTGGCAGCAGACAGCCGGAACACTGGAATAGCCTGTGCCTGCGCCAATTGCAGCACAGATCAGATATCAATTTGTCAACAGAGCAGGCTGGTTGACTGGTTGGCTGGCTGGCTGCTTGGTGCAGAGCCTTGAGGCTGAGGTGAGTCAGCAGCTCCAGCAACCCAGAGCAAGTAAAGTGACCAGCCTGCCTATTCAGCCCAAGATTGTTAAAACTCTGCCTTTTGGAGAGAAGTTGTGTACATTTAGTTTGATATTTGCTTCTTAGCTGTTATGCTGTGGATGTATTCTTCTATTTATTATGTGATTTGGATATATTTTCATCTTAGCTGAAGTGGTGCAGTTCCACAGAGACTCTAAAGAAGCCATGAATGGGGGGGAGAAGCACAAAAGAGCTTTGTATTCTAGCGGTTTCCTGTGTTGCTTTCTTGTCAAGTACTCAGAGCAGGTTGATGTGGAGAATTTAAGCAGGATGGCATCTCCAATGGAAGCAACTACACTCCACTGGAGTTTTTTCATGATGTGTGTGCTGTTGGGACTCTTTTGGCTTTAAAAACAACCATTTTCATATTCCTATGTGCAATGCAAGATCTTTTAGACACTGAATGTGCATTTAAGGTAACGAAACAGCTTTAAATGTGCTGAAATTACAAATAAGTAATGAAATTAAATTTAGAAAAAATTGGTCAGTTTTACCTTTTCGTTCTTTACATTACTCCACATATTTTGTGTTTTGAGGTTAATTTGTTCCAGGGAGTTGTATCAACCTGTGGAATGATGGCATGAAACCAGCTATAATTAAACATGCAACTATTTTCATTTGGCTCTAAATGAATGAAACAAAAGAATCAGTAATGTCATTGAGGCAAATAGACTAAATAATTACATTTTGTCATTATTATTTCTGATGGGTCACAGTTTTTCTATAATTTTGCTCAACATATTAGTTATCCCAAACTTTCTCGCTGATGGAAGACAAACTGGTTTGAAAAAATTCCCAATATGCTTTTACAGAAGTCTGTGTCTTTGGACTAAGGCCATAACCTCATCGTCGGGCCAAAATTAAAATCTATTATGAAGTTTGACACAGTCATTTGGAAGACTGATTATCCGTGGCCTCCATTGGTTGACTCCTATTTGTTTATCTCAGGGTCCTTATCCCAGGTGAAAGCTAACTTTCCCTGATAGCCCCCATTTGGCATAGCCCCCTAATCTAGAGCAGTCCGTGCTTTTTGTGTCTTTTTGTTCAAATATCTGTCTATAAAGTGAGAGGGATTTGTGTCTTGACAGCTCTGCAGGGGGGTTGAGAGCAAATGCATTAAGAGGTGTGCATGGTGGTAGGCCTTTTTATACCACTGAGACTGTGAGGACTTCGACCATCACAAGATACAGCACTCTCAAACATACATACAAGTTCTCTTGGGTTCATGTTGCAGGACAAGAGGTGAGGGACAAAGGGGGGGTGGAGACATGATGGATGACAGAGGGGAAGATGGAGGCAGGAGTGTTTGTAGCTCAGTGGGAGGAATTTATAGATTGAACAGAACAGAAAGTACTTGTCCATGTCATCGCTTAGAGCGCGTGTGCTTGCACCTTTTTCATTTGGTTACTTTCCCACTCTCTTCAGGACATGTGTGATTGCTGTGCATGAATGTTTTGTCAAATGTTGCTTGTTTTCTTCTACCTTTTTTGTTTTTGAATGATCTATGACAAAAAAATGGTTTGGTTTATTTGTAGCCCAATGTTATTGCTCCCAGACTCGGGTGTGTTTGAGGAGGCGCAGTATTGTCATTTATGTGTTGCTGTGGTTTTACCAGCATTCTTATTATTACATTGCACAACATTGTTGATCCGGGACAATTGTGGAGCTTGGAGAAAATGCAGAAACAGAAGAATTAAAAGGTCCACTGCCATGTAATAAAACTACAAAAATGACACACTTCTTATGAAGTAATCTGCAGAGTTTAAAACTGTCATGCTCCTAAATATCAATTTCTGAAAACCTCTGAAAAATGATTCAACGTTCCACCTGTGGTTTTAAAAAAAGATAAAAGTTGCAGTGAGAGCTATTCCCATTCTCTCGGGCACAAGGATTTCAGGAGCTCATGCATGGCGGTCATCTATCACCCCTGTTGACCAATTACTGTGCCAAGCCAGCCAGGTCTAATGAGCTGCAAAAAACACAATGGAATAAGAGTCAATATTGAGTAAATAAATAATTAACTTGCTGTCTGAGATTTTAATTTGCTAGCTTGCAGTTGCACTTGGCAGGGGTTGAAAGGATTAGAGCTAAGCAAAGAGGTGAGACTGTGGTTTCTCAATTATCTGATTTTTATGAACTCTAGTGTGGTGTGTAGTTATTGGTGGACTGGATGGATTACCCCCGGTGTTTAATATATTTGAAAGGAGCTTTCTCAGCTTGCCTTTGTTTAAGATTGTGCCCCAGTACAAATTGACTGTATGTGGAACTTTTCTTCACTGGAATTGAAGCCATTATAAACTCAAAGTGGAAAAATTTTGGAATGATTCATTTTAGGAAAAAAAATCCATCACTATAGTGGGAAATATTCCAGTTCATGCAAAGGGAGTAAGAGGAAGTAGTAATATGTCCTCTCATTACTGCGTGTTGAACTGATTATAGAGCAGTAAGCGAACAGCTGCTCTAGGCTGCGCTTTGTTTTGCAGGTGGAAGAAAAAGTAGTTCCTACCTCTCCTCCTAAAAGTTTAGTGATATATATACATGTTTGTATTGGTCAGATGATTAGATGTTTCAGTTTTATTTTGCATTTAAATAATAATTAGATCCATCAGATAGCCAATTAGATTAAAACATGGATCTGTTACTGCTTCAGCCCAACAAGTATTCGATTACCACCAGTAATCATCCTGAACCTCCCAATTAGCCAACGATCATATCTATAAACTTTCTTTTTCCCTTTCTATAAAAAACATATCATAATTGCATCCTGTAAAGTATATGTGAGATGCATATGATGAAGACTGGCATAAGCCACTTTTTTTTTAGAAAACCTTTTTTCTCTTATCAGTTTTATCAGTTTAGACAAAACTACTCATGAGATCTTTATTAGTTACCAAGATTACAGGTAAAATACATTGATTTTTCAATGTCACAATAACATTTATGAATACAATTTTCCTTCTCTCCATAGTGATAGATAAAAACAGCACATAATGACAAAATGCTATCTTTTTCTAGACTGATTCCCGTGATGGCCTGTCTTAGATTTAGAAACGTATCCGCAGAAATACCAGTCGAGGCAGATGGCTGCCTTACCTGAGCCGGGTTCTGCCGGAGGTTTTGTCTCCCTGTTACAAGGGAGTTTTCCTTCCCACTGTCGCCCCATGCTTGCTCCGGATGTGAGAATGCATCAAATCTAGATCAAGTCAAGATTCGATTCAATCTTGCTGGTTCCCTAAATAAGGCTATTTTTTTAATTTGCCGATCTCTGTGAAGTGCCTTGAGACGATATTGTCGTGAAATGGCGCTATACAAATAAAGTTGAAAAGTTGAATCCATGTAAAAAAAATACATTATTTTCTTCTGTCTTGGATGTAGTTTTAGGGGGTGGGGGACACAGAAGACATAACCCCTCAGTTTTTTAAAAGACCATTTTTGTCCCTTGCACTTTTTACTGTCCATAAAACATTTCGCTACAGGAAACTGTAAGCGGCAGAACATGTATGATGAGCAAAAAGTAAGCTACCATGAAGACTGCATGTATAATTACTGGACAGATCATGTGTGACACGACCCATAGGTTTCTGAAGAGAGAGATTTGGAGACCCATAGGCGGGTTCTACCGTCGCCATCTTGTTGTTTCATCATTACTGGTAAAGTGAAAAATGGATGAAAAGGTAGAGCTGCGAGGGCTCTGTCACAGTGGAGCGAACAGGAAGCACTCAACTTCATCCAGTGACAGCGCTGATAGCCCTTGTGACACATATTAATCAAAAGGACACACCTCTAATTTTAAGATTAAAATAACATTGAAACGGAGGCGTTAGAAAGAAATTCACCCCTCCCAGATTTGTCATGATGATAAATTTGACCTATTAAAACGAAAAAAGTTCTTCGAGCCACTTTATAAACATGTTTATTTCCGCTGTGAAATCGGAGATTATAACATTGGAGTCTATAGGGATTGCTCTCTATTGCCGCCAGTCCTCTAGTGGTGGAGGGGGGAACTGCAAGTATTTCCATTTCCTAACTGGCCTCGAAATCGGCAGCCAGAGATTGCTACCTGTTCATGAAACAATAGATGTGCATGGAGGAATGCTGTTAACCAAACGAGCAGGCTAAAAACATCCAGGTGATTTGCCACTACATGAAACAATAGATGTGAATAAGGTTGCTAGAAACAGAGAACCGGGCTAAAAATTAGCCACATGACAATGTGAATTGTGGTGTCGCTAAAAAACACTTTAACTATAAAGCTAGAACACCAGACACACATGTCCTGCTGCATCTATGAGCTGTTCACATTCGTTTTATGGGTCTGACTATCATAGCACTCATTTTGCTCATGAGTGATGCAGGAAACAAAATCCTAAGACGCCGCAGCAAAATTGGTGTAACATAAAAAAAGCATGTTATTTCCCAAGATTAAAGCCGTCTCTTTATTCCTGTTAATACTCACTCCAGGTAGGAGCAAAAACAGCTTCAACTCTGTTTCAGCCTCTACATTTTCTCTGCTGTCATCTTGAGAGTGTTGTCTAATAGTACTTAATGGAGTCTCAGTGGAATATGCAGGCAATCACAGACGTCAGCTTATCAAGTTGCTTCTTTCTACTAATTGCTTTTGCATCTTTTTAAATTTGCTTTATAAAAAAATGACTCCAAAAGGCTTAGGAAGAAATTGACCCCTTCATTTCAGGGTATGATCCTTATTAATGCCAGAAAAAATGAGCTCCACGGTGTAATAACACCACAGGATTGTGTCTCTATTAGGTCAACTTAGAGGGACAAATGAGTTCCAATCAGCTCTCTGGTGTCACTAATTAGGCCAAAACAGAAATGTTTTTTTTTTTTTTTTACACAGCGGCTGCAGAAATACCTGATATAAATAACTCATGCAGGATGCGAGTTGTCTCCATTTAAGGTGGTTTGTTTGAAAACAGAGGGGGGCAAAAAGGAGACAGATTATCATCCAAAGCAGTATGACCTCTGGCGGTGTGCCTCTCTCACTATCTAACTGCCTTTAACTTTATTTGGCTGTCAACTTGAAAGAGTCTTGCTGGGCTGGCTGCTGCGACTATGGACACACTCACACAAACACATGCACAAACACGCAGACACCCTCACACACAGAGATATCAACCCATATGGCATCATTTAAAACTCCTGGCAACTAATGTTTGTGTTTATCAGGACAACAAAGTCCACTCTGAGACCACAGTGGAGAGCTACTAAAAGGTTTCTGTTCAATTTAGCAAACATGCTAACAATTCATTCCACGGGTATTATTACAGTGATAGGGGTCACTGGTAGTCATGGCTGGACTGGGTGCTGGCTTATATTTAGCACACATTGTGAACACTTGTCCAAAGCCTTGATAGTCAACTAACTTTAACTCCTATCTGATACATGCATAGTGCTAGGTGCTTCAAGTTAATCCTCTCCTTTGGAATTATACCATATATTATGAATTAAAAAGTGGATTACTCTTGCATAAAAAAAACAAAAAACTTGTAAGTAAACATGCCTGCATGGGATGAGTGGAGCTTTATGCTTGATATATGCTTATACATATGATATAAGTGAGTCACTTATTCTCCAAAAGGGGATGGAAAATTATTACCTGATGTTTGGTTTCAACTCCCTGAATGTATTAGTCAGTTTTGCTAAAACATTTGACTGCTCCTTACAAGAATTATCATCCTGTCAAGCTGACGATCTCAGAAACCCCAGTTTGCCTTTAAAAAGCTCTTGAATTTCTATTAGCTTTGTTATTCTGAGTCATTTTGAAAGAGGAATTGTTATTTGTATCTAAATTTGGAACAAAATTTATCATAAAACTGAAAAAAAGCTGCCCAGTTTAAGCTGTACCACTTCGTATCAGCTCTGTTTCTTATTGCACTAGGATGCCATAGCGCCCTGCCAATGACAACAAGCGTTGTGTATACGTGTTTTTTTAGATCCTTTGATGCTGTGGAATTGAAGACGTAATGCTGATGGTGATGATAATGACCATAAGCAGAAGTCATAGGGCTGGGTTGAGTTATTGGATGAATGCTGAGGCACGTGTGCGGTAATGACCTGTGCTCCCAAACAATAAGATCAAATGCACACAATCCCTGTAATGGTGACCCGCAGTAGAGGTCAGATGTGTAAGCACTCAGCTCTCTTGGCTCGGTCGTAATAACAATGAAAAATGGCCTCCAGGCACATGGCCTCTGCCTCCGTGCTTGCACAGGCAACTCGGTCTGGTTTTCTATGCGTGCATTTGTGTCCCCTTTTACCCATCTTTCCCGGATCCCGCCTCCCCTCCTTTTTTTTTGGTCTCCGCCTGCATCCAAGCCTGAACTCTCCCGGGGAAAATGGGAAACAATCAGTGGCAAATTGCCGCGCTGCCACTGCTCGCCACACACAAGTGGAAAGGGGAAGTGCCGCACGCTTTCACAGGTTGGCAGTTAGCGAACAGCAGCTCGCTGATGGATGTGAAGCAGAAATGATGCACACTGATAGCGCTGTGCCTGTTTCAGTCCCCTGAAAGATAGATTGAGAGCAAGTGCTGCCGTTCGAGAAGCGGACGACAGCTTTTTTTTGGAAAGCATTTGGCAACTAGGCCCACAAAATGTATTCATGGCACCATTCATGACTGGAGCGCCCTTTAAAGTACTTCTGGAAATAGCCTGGAAAGACGAGCAGTCACAACAATGCTGTACTGCTGCCAGCTCACTTGTAACTGCATTGCATTTTGCACAGCAGACGCACTACTACACATTGTTGTTTTCTATTTGCAACATAATGGAGTGAGAAAGTAACTGACTGATTCTTCAGGTTAAGAGTGGTCCAGCATGAAATCTGTTAGCAGCAATAATGAGCATCAGCTATATTTATTTGTATTTTTTAAAGCCAGGAAGTGGCACGTCAGCAGCCACCTAATGGAGTGCCACACAAATTGACCACATGGAGAAAAGGTAAAAGAAAATTGACATACAGGTGCAGACAAGAAAGGGGGAGCAGCAGCTTTTTTTTTTTTTTTTTTCTGCTGATTAGTTATTAAATGTTTTGTTTTGTTGAGCTTAGCTGTTCCGCAGCAAAGTGTTCTGGCTAATGACCCCATTTCGGTTCGTCTGTTCCACTTATGTCTACAGATAATGATGAAAATCTGGCTGATTGATAGTGATGATGCAATGAGGTGAAATGCATGCACATATGTCTACATTGGATGGACTCGCAGGCATAAACATAGCAATTGGCGAACATGGACAGGAGGATTTATGAACGATAGCTCTTACAAGTAGGTGATAAACATGACAAACTACATACTTTTCCACCTGCTGGGGAACGCAGCCTGATCTTTGCCTCTTAGCGATACAGAACATGCTGAGCGCTGACTTTGAAGCAGCTCTTACAAGTATATATCTCTCTTTCTCGCCCTCCCTCTTTCTAACTGCTGACAGGTAGCACCTGTTTTGCCCACTATGGCCAGATGGACAATGCTCCAGTGCACCTGCCCCTCTTGGTGATATCACCTGCTTTGTGCCAAACCTCAGTGCTGGCAAATGAACATGCACACAAACAGTTGGATGCTATAGATGCCCACTTTCTGAAACTGGCAAAAACCTGTCCTGGAATACAGACTATTATATGTAAACACACAGTAAAATAAGGATGGAGGTACTCCAGCAGAGAAGACATGTCTTTCTATTCGCTCTAGCTCAGCAAATCCAACATTACAATTAGATATTTTTTCAAGGAAAAAAAGAAAAACAAGTATTTCACTGCTATTAACTACAAACATTACATTATTTTTTTTAATGCAAGTGACAATTAGCATGTCTGCTTTGCATGAAAAGTCAAAAGAACAACACTACGTCTGTTTCTGAGGCATGATTTCATGGATATATGGAACTGGAGGGTTTAAACTTAGCATTTACTACAATTTCATGTTACCTAATTAGTCACAAGGAAATTATACAATCCAGGAAAATTACTTAAAAAAACAGGTCTGCATCAAGGTTGGAGACAGTTCAAGAAGATGGAAATGTCTCGTACTTAATCCGTGCAAGAAATCCCTCAAAGCACTGGGTTATCAGCTTAAATTAGACACAGATCCAGGGTTATTTATGTTCAACGTTAACTGCACGTGTAGTCAGAGCCTTCTGTAGTCCTCTGCTTTCATTTTGTGATTATTAAAGCCACATGAAATCTTAGTGGCGGCATTGTCCAGTATAGCTTACATGCAACAAATGAAAGGAACAAATGAGAAGATAATGCAATGCATTTAGCAGCTGCACAGATTGTCTCCTACATTATTATGATCTCCTGCACCGGTATGGTGTTTGCTGTTGTATAATCCTATATCAGAACTACAATTTTACTGTAATGTCTGTTTTTCCTGTCGAGGACGAGGAGACTGGTTTCTTTAGATTGTGAAGAATATAAATTTATTAATGAAGAATAAAAGAAGTTGAACATACATTAAACATTAACACAAGAAGGAGACAATACATTAAGACATACAGACATGGAACAAAGTTATAACCCGGGGAGAATCTCTCCGGAGATCTGTCGTCACACAGAAGTCTGAAACTATTCTCCCCAGTCACTTAGAGGCACCTTTGTTTAAAGACTTTGGTTATGTGCGTCAATCTGGAGCTGTTCTCATGATATGACAACAAAACAAAGGTCGTCTAAACATTTCCCTGATGGAAGGACGTCGGCCTTGCAGATGTTTTACTAAGGTCAGAATGACATCAGTTTAGGAGCCTTATGGTCGGACCTTTCAAGTAGACATTAATTAAGAGCAAGCTAATTAAGCTAATATATGAAATTTTCCCAATACTACTATTAAAGGTCCTTCTTATTGCAAATGGGCATCCACTGTAAAATAATAGAGTCTATATGTCGCCTAAGTGTTAAAGACCAAGGTTAAGACATGGTATGGCGACAGCTGAAGGAGACAAAGAACCTCCCTCTGATAGATTATGACAGCTGGGCAGTAAAAGACATTTTTACAAGTGACTTAATGTACAACCATCGTCCTGAAATGCCCCCACAGACAGGTGGAGAGGAAAGACAGTGGCAATAAAACAAAACACAAAAAGGAGCTTTACAAGAGTAACTCTTACATCCCGTCGAGACAGCGGGACCCTGGAGGAGCGGCACAGACACCTGTGTTTGCAGTGGCTTCAAAAATGAAAGCGAGACAAACTTGGCACCAAGAAGGCAGAAACATGGTCACACAAGCCCTCCTCTCCTCTCATTCCTCATCTTCCTCCACTTCTCCGCTCACTGAGAGAGTGTTTGATTCAGCTCTGCCGATGCCCCTCCCTCAGCCAAGCCTTTGATAACCCCTTTCTTTCCCCCCCGATGATGCTACTGCAGGATCTGGCAGGATGCGGCAGGATATAAATGCGGTGTGATGTGATGTGAGCTGATGTAGTGCTTGTCTTTATCTACAGCCAAGCTGCACCATCAGGACCATTCGTACAGTTAAAAGCAAATCTATTATGAGTTTTGTTGAATTTCTGCAAAACGTGCACAAAACTCTTCACTATTAAACTACTTTAAATTGCCTTGTTGAAAGTGTCCCATCTCCTGTGACTGGAAGGAAACTTGAAACGTAGACAAAAGACAAAAAGATATATATTTCTCACAGCAGCCCAAGGCTGGCTTCTGTAGAAGTATTTTAGTTAAAAATGATGTTTTCCCTTATAGTGAGTCACTGCCACCGCCAGCTCCCCCCCTCCCTGCTTCTCCACTCTGTCTCAGACAGAGGTCAGGAAGGTGTCATGTTTTCCTGGAGCAAAGGAGGTGGGCAGCCTTGTACCTGCTCACATTTTCTCACTGGCTGTATCCATTTCCATTTATTTGTTTATTTTATTCTGTGCAAGTCTTTTGTGAGTGCTCGGCTCGGCTCTGGCACGGTTGTCCATGCGACCTCAGTGCCTACAAGGACACCTGTCTTTACACAGATTTAGTTAATTAATATCTGCACCTACTTGGATTATTTTGCATGTGAATGTAAATACTCTTTGATGGTAGAAACAATCTTTTCTTCTGGTTACTTCTCCTTTCTATTCTGCTGAGACAACAATAAGCTGGAAATAAAATGGAGCAAAAGGGTGTTTGTTTTGTCATGTGTGCAGAGGAGGGCGACAGCCTCCATGATCACAACTCTCCTTGTAACCGGTGACAACGAAAGAAACAGCGCCTCCGCAGAGGGGAGGACGGGTGGACCGATTGCTTTTTTTGTCCTTTGACAGATACACTCTAAATGTGTCACAGCTGTGGACCTGTCACTTTGCCAAAGTGGAGAAGGCTAAGATGCAAGGGGAGGGAATGGGGACGAGGAGGGCAGCAAGAGTGCTGCTGCCGACAACGCCGTCAGCCTGTCTATCAGCACACATTGAAAAAGACATCAGCCACCCATCTCAGCGTCTTCCTCCTAAACTTCCATTGTTTCTGGAGGAGGTAGATGTCAAGGACCTGCCTTGCTAAGTGCTTATGGAACACTACTCACTGTCACTGCTGAGTGCCTCAGCTGCAGCAAGGACTAGGCCTGAACATAGTGATTTTAACATAGTCGTAGGAAACCAGATATTACGAAAAGATTAGTTTACTCCTCTGTTGAACTACAGTGCTCGAGTTTTGGTTTCAACCAAACTTGATGGAGCTTTTAGTTCTCCAGAAAACTGCAAGTTTGTACAGCAAATGAAAAACTAATTGTACATTAGGGATAGAAGACTTCTTGGCATTGTTATCATTGTCGATGTGAGTAACTTTTTAACATCTCTGTAGCAATTCTTCTGGCTGCTTTCCAGCAGTTAAAGTATGTGTGTCGGCAGGGGTAAAGGTAGTTTTACAAACATTTTTATCTTTCTCTCACTTCATGCATTTTGTCAAAACACTTCGTTTATCAATATCCGATACACCAATTTGTGTCCGACTCTTAATTTCTGAAACGGTTATCAACCAATAGTGATATATTTTCACATAGACCAACAAGGAAGAAGACATAACCTTTGCTTTGCAGCAAGTATGATGTCTGCAGACACTGAAATAATTCCAAAAAAGATTGGTGAGTCCACTCCCTACCAATTCTATCAAATGTGCTACATCTTGCTTGAATTAAACAATCGCATGAGATTTTGTGCTTGGAAAAAGGTTAGCTAATTAGCTACCTTTTATGCAATGGTTAAGCCATTGGATGAATGGAATGTTTCTTTCCAAATCAAAGCAAGTAAAGGATTAAATTTCATGTATTATTTCCATTTCAGACCATTTTTGTAACACTTTTGTAGCTTTTCTGTGTATGTTGCTCTGACTGCACACCATTGATACTTATCCCAGTAAGTCAGACATTCTTCCACAACAGGGCATCATGGAGAGGTAAATGCTTCGTGTTTAAAGGTGATCCACTTTTTCTACTATACGCAACAGGCACCCGTTGCTACAAAATCACTGCAGTCAGGGATTTTTTCAGGTATTGGTCATTGGTAGTTTTTACAGCTTTTTTATGTCCCAATTTAAAACAGCGGCGAGGGAGGTAGCGGTCGTAGGAGAAGGTGGGAATTATGCAAATAAGATGGAACATAGGTGGATTTGAACTCTAGCAAGAGGAGGAACTTAATGATTTTTGGGTGGCATAAAACAAGCTATTTGAAAAGTTAATTTAAGAATAAACAAATTTTGAGCGCATCCAGTCATTTTTTTTAAGAATCTGATCATGACATAAACATCACTGAAGCACTTAGAAAAGTGTTTTTATTATCTTTAATCACTGATTTTAATTCTCTGTGATTACCTTAAAGCAGGGGTGTCTGAGTCCAGTCCTCGAGAGCCGGTGTCCCTGCAGGTTTTTGTTTTCTCCACGCTCCAACACAGCTGAATGACATTAATGAAAATTTTGACAAGAACTTGTTGGTTCCATTTGATTTGCATCAGGTGTGTTAGTGCACAAAACAACAAATCCGGATGGATACCGGCCCTCGAGGACCTGACTTTGACACATGTGCCTTAAAGGTTCACCATTAACTTCACAGATAAATCAGATTTATCTGATTTAAGCCTGCACATCTCCATTCTCTGGATTGACCAAACCAAACATTGAGGAACTGGGATAAGCTGTACTACGAAGCTGGTTATTAACTCGCTTACTCCATCCAGACTGTGACGGGGTTCTTATTTGTCCCACAAACCAGGCAAGCTGTGTTTTCTTTTCTGGTGGATTTTTATTGTAGCAGTGAAACAAGTCCAATCTCCAGTGCAAGGGTATATTTACATATCTACAAAAGTCCAGTTTTTCTTCTGCAACATATCCGTTTACAGGTTTTACAAACGAATACTCAGTTGCCAGCTTTGCAACCCAACACATCCCACTCCTCCCTCTTATCATTCCTGAATGAGCTTCTTATAGTGTCTAAGCCCCTCCCCTTGGGCTTGTCAATATACACTTTATCAATTTAACTGACATTTAACAGAATCCTTGAGTTTCCACAATGAACAGAAAACATAGAAAAATAAAATAAATTCCACACATCACTTCCGGGTATATTTAAACATCATCGTCAACCAACTTCCCAAGTAATGTTGTCTTTTTAATAATACCATATAGTAGCGCGAAAGTGATCATCTGAGTGTGATGTCACTTCCTCTAGTTATGCCGTGTCGGCTTTTTAACAGCTGTTGAGGAAGTGCTTCTGTTTAGACCGGAGCCACGGTGGAGACAACAACACAAGGTGAGTAATGAGCAAACGCCACGTAACCCGCACGCCTAGCAAAGCATTAAGTGTGCACCC
>JBAMHX010000027.1:6774921-6790043 GCA_037177515.1 Pseudomugil tenellus | reverse complement strand
CGTGTGTAGGAGTGGGGTCGGCTGTCAGTGACGAGGTAGCTTCGTCACATCGACCTTTCCACTTAAGATAAATGATCGCTCACGTAAAATAAGTGGTGCTCGCAGGTTGTGACCAATGACAAACATGGACAAATCCAGAGCAGCATATTTTACCATGGAGGAGCAGACTATCATTCTCCACAAATACAAGGAATTTGAAAATATATGGAATATAAGCTAAATATAAGCAAAAGTATAATTGTTGCTGCAGCAAAAGTAGGAAGGAATGCTGGCAGAAAAATGACAGACTTCATTAATGCGGAAGTTCGCCAGATCATCTGATATTAATTGATGGGATTATATAAACTACAGCACTCAGATCACTGTATTATAGTACAAAAATTTCTGGGAATGCTTTATTTACATCGTATTTCCCAGTTCTTTAAATGATCCGTTTCCATGTGAACGTGTTATATTTATCAATGCCACCATGAATGCATCAAAAGTTGTTGCATAACTCAATGTACTGTATTTATGTTGTATGGAAACAATTACTCACTACTATAAACCTCTATTTTAGATTCAACTCCAGAGGAGCTAAAAGAACATCGGAGCAAGGATCAAATATAAAAACATAATTCAAAGCGGTCAGTGACGATAAAACCTCAATGCAATACACACTGTCTGTGGGACAGTAACTACGATTTGTTTGCTACAAATGCTCTAACAGCTGACATATGTATATAATCCAATCTGATGTAAATCTGGACCTTTGGTACAGCATGTCATCTGAACAATCTAATGGGTTGGATCTGTTCCCTGAAGACTCTTCTTCTATCACTCCCCTGACTATCTGTGCTACAACGTCATCAGGATCCTCTTAAAAATGGGCAGGACATTTATTTTATGAGATCTGATTGGTCAGGAAGTGGTATTTTTTTACTCACTGATCTCTTATCCCAGAATATAACCTGCTCCGGAGTAGGTTAGCCGTACAGCATGTGTTGCTACGGTGATACAGCTCAATCAACAATAAGCCAGCTTCGTAGTACAGAAAATCCAGAAGTAATTCCTGAAGTTATCCGGATAAGCAAAAATCCAGCTTCGTAGTACAGGCCTCAAATCAGTAAATTACCTCTTTGGCGCTGAGATTTTAACTGATCTTAACTGGAACTTAGTAACCAAGTTAGTGAATAGACTAACTCCTGTTAGCCTATTCCATAAAACCATGATTTACTCCATTTACTCCATGATTTGACAGTGATTTACTCAATGTTTATCTATCTAGAAGAATGCTATACCAAATCATGTTTTCTTTTCTAATTTGAATTAATTTAGTATTAATTTGAATGCTGAATTGGTCTCATGTGGATCTTTTATAAGTCATGTATTTTATCTGCTGTATCTCCTGCCGTTTGAATGGGCATTTAAATTTTTGAGATTGGTTTTTACATGCTAAAAGTTTAAATTAAACACACATAGTTTCTCTAAACATAGGTTTACCCATATTGGTTAAGGTATGGGGTTTAACCCTAAGACTAACCATCTTTCGCTGACAGCATGTCACATGCATACTTCTCATGATCGTTACTCCTGTACCATATAACACATCGTAAAAATTCTAAACCCTTCAGACAGTGGAGCAATAGACCTCTTGGCCTATACAGTAGTCATTATGGACCATTAGTAGTCATTATTACCTCTGGAGCCCTGCACTGACCGTCCAGATACGACCGTATCAATCATTTATAACACATTTGTTAAGTGAGCGTCCACTACCATAACTCCATAAGTATTTGTGCAAAGAATTCAAATGGTGGTCGTAAGAGGTTTAAACATTTAACCAACTCTTATATTCTGTATTTAAATGTCTAGTTTTCAAGAGGGTGTATGAAAAGCTCCATTTGTGATCACTGAAGCAGTTGCTCCAACTTTCTTAGCCAATAACCAACCTTGGTCGCCATCACTCAGCTTATTGGTTGTGATTATAAACTTACTTTTTTTCACTAACTATATAATGCAGGGATACTCGCTCTTCACTTTGGTGTTATACTAAAATCTAATCTTATAGAGATAAGATATTTTATCTTAAGCAATTCCCAATTCGGAGAAAAAAAAAACAGTTGCATTTTCCTCTTGCTCATTGTTTAAGATCCAGTTAACAAGAATGTTGTTTGGCTATTTCTTTGTTTGACTAAAACACAAAACAACTCATTTAAGAGTATTAGGCATATCCTGCAACAACAGATGAATAGCTTTATTTCAGAAGTTAAGAACAAATAGTCCGTGGTTAGAATTTGCTGTAAAGAGAGTAGGTGTCATTCTGTTCTTTCCAATCTCCTCTGAAGAACAGTCTGTGAAAACATGGATGTATTTTTAGATTGAAGCAGGACTTAATAATCAGGGTCATGTAACAGTTCGTACCTCACCTGTCTTATAACATGCAAGTCAGGGATTTAATATTATCAAAGGCTTTTTCTGGTACTGGCCTTTTTCTGTTTGTGCAGAATAGCAATCAAGTATAGTCAATGATTTCTCATGAAGAATGGGGGCTTTTGGAAGCCTCCCGCCAAAAAAGATTTTGACAGGGCAAACGAATCAAGATGGCCTCCATTCCAAGAGTTGAAGGCAGCCCGGCTGAGAATTTTCTGAGATAATGCTGCTGCGTGGTGCATAATTCACCCAGCACTGAATAGATTGGACTGCAGGTTAACTGGACTGTTGGCAGCTTGAATGATTCCCTTCTGAAATCTTTTGAAATGCCTTCCAAACAGTCCAAACATGCATGAATGTTGCGTATAAAGAAGGCATTTTGCTGAAAAGGAGTAGGTGTAGTTGGGGCACCTATGCGAGTATCTCTGGTATGCAAGAAGCATTTGGCCTAGTGTCATGTTCATGGTATTTTTAACTGTGGATACATACACACAACTCACCCCATCCCCAAAACACTGTGTGCCACCTGCTGGACCCTGTCAGCTGTTGAGTAAGTAAAGGGATGAGGGGGAAGGAGTGGATACACTAAGGTATGCTTCACAAGACCTTTAAATTCCTATGTCGCCTTACATTGTATGAATAAATCCCCCTGATATTCTGAAAGTAAAGACTAAAAAAAGAAAAAAATCACACAGAGGTTCTTCAATTAGTGAAAAAAGGATTTTAAAGGATAGGAATTAAGGTTGCTAAATTATTCAACACAAACGGGCCAATAGGTATGCTAAATCAATGCTAAAGTGTCACATTTCTTTAATTCTAACGGTGTTCATTTTTACAATAGTTCAGGACAGTTTTTTGATTATCTTCATATTGCCTCGTGTCTTGGTCACAGCTGCTCTCACACAGTAAACTGAGGTTCATGTTTCAGCAGCTGCGTCCATCTCTTTGCGACTAATAGCAAAGTGCTTTCGCTGTCTGTCGCAAAACCTGTTTGTGAAACTACAGGAGGGCCAAGTAATCAATTTCACATTTTTTCTGTAGAGTTCCCATGTTTTCTGCTCTATTTTTTTTACAATTTAGCAATACATTTGAAGGTGAATTTCCGAGACTGGATATCTCAGAGCAAAAAAATCTTCCCTATTTTTGACCCTAGAACTTCAATGATAGAAAGTATCCTCTCTCAGTGACAAATGCTCTTGTCCTTGTAACATTAATAACAACTGAACTTCTGGAGCACTACAAACTGAAGGAATACAAGCCTTGCAAGGAGGAATGCAAACAAAACAACATTAAATATACACACCAAGGTAGAAGAAGCCCAGAACATAAAGCACAAGGTGTTATGTAGTTTGTGGCTTCCTATGTCTGAACAACAGATAAAATGTTCTTAATGATCTGCAGCAACTTTGAGCATTGTGAGGGGGCAATACATCCCGCAGATCTGTTTCTTTTTGTTGCTTGGCAACCCACAGAATGTACAGTAAACAAGTGCATTGAGAATTTGTGCGTGCCAGTCCATTTTTAACTTTCCACTAAGCTTTCAGGCTCTGGACATGGCAGGGCATTTGAAATCCACTCCACTGTCTAATTTTGGATGAGGTGTGGATTCAAGGCTCAGACTGTGCACTGGTCTGCCGATAACGCACGGTGTCTTTAACCCTCCATGGCATGGTGTTGCCATCAGACAATAACCCACACATCTGTTGTTCACACCACCTCTCTAACTACTCATGTGCTTGAACAAGTATTTTTGGGCGCCTTAAAGGGGATGCTAAAAGTTGAATTTTGAAAGGTAATTTCAAACAGAAACAAGAGCAAGAAACGCACTGCATTTACTTTCGTATTATATCAGTGGTTGTGGTCAGCTTGACTGCAGTTATTTCCAATCATTTATTTTTTTCCACAGAGAATCTGATTGAACTGTCTGCTCTAAGATTACTGCATGCCATTTCCATTCTCTAAGGTTCTGCAAAAAAAGCTTGGTGGAGTCAACTTCTTGATTTATATGGAGCTCTTTTCAAACGCACACATAAATCAATGCTGGTAATATAGTCTGACGCCAGCTGTTTCCCATGTAAAGGAATGCCAGTATCTGTCTACACTCATGCCTCAGCCACCTATGAGTTGAATACTTATTCCAAGTCATCCTCATCGTTGCCAGCTTAGTAACTTAGTCTGCATGCCTCTTTTTATAGAAGCAACAAGCTTCTATAAATGCACCAATGTGTGGGACAAACCATAGCTATTTCCATTGAAGGTGCTTGCCAGAATAGCAAGATTGCCTTTGCACCAGACACACAGGTGAGGGGGGTAGAGTTCAGCTTGGCTATGGTATGATCTTGTCAACTTGTTTTATATTTAAGTATAGCCAAAATCAAACAGCTTGTCTTAAGTAGCACGTGACTTTCTGGTTGTAAATATGTTTGTCACCTTTTGACAGCATAGTGACATTTATTGTGTACATTGTGGAAGTTGCCTTTGCCTAGCAGCATCCTGGAGCTAAGAAAACTTTGAAATTACTGTGTGATAGATTTTCAGCACTACACGGACTGTTTGGGATATGCACCATTGCTGATTCAACAGAAAAATGCAATTGGATGATTATTATAAAAAGTACAACAGCAGAGTGAGAAAGTGAGGGAACATAAGCGACTTTGGACATAGCGTAGTCAGATGGACTTTTTGAAAATGCTGATGTATTGGAGATTTCACACATAACCATCTGTAGGATTTACTGAGATTGAGAAAAATATCAAGAAGAGCTGTGGTTGTCTGAACCAACATGTCTGGGTGCAAGTTCTGCTAAATACATGAAAAACAAAAAATAAATAAATACAAGGAGAACATTACATTTCAAAAAACGTTTTACAATTTGGAATTAAATCAATATTTTACCAACTAAAATTAGGTAAAATATCCAAATATAAATTATTTGGTAATTTATTTTACCTAATAAATTTCATATTTGAGAACAAATGTGCTTTTAAATAAACTAATTTTCAAATGTTTCAGCTCTTGTATAAGTGCAGAGACAAAAAGAGGCTAAAACACATTTTGAATTAACAAAATACAACTTTTAACAGAAAGTTAAAGACGTAAAAACCCAACGATGTTGAGATGACAACATCTTGCAGTATAAAGTGATTTATAATTCAGCTACATGGGGGGTGTGATGTCAGTGGTTTGTTTCAAAATAGTTTTAAAAACTCACCAATGTTTTGGGCTTTTTTGCTGAGTCATCATCAACAAGTTCAGTTTTTTCACTATTTTGCCAGTTGTAAATATGTCAGTACTTGTAAAAGAGTTTGTACTTACACCGTGTGATGCTACTTGTCAGTATGGACAAAAAATGTCTCAGAGATTTTTCCTCCAATTTATGTGATTGACAATCAATTCTGCTTTAAATACAAAATGGGGTTCAATTTGGTAACAGCTAATTTTAGTTAATAAAACAGCTGGTGAGTATATCGATGCAAAATTACATTGTACATTCTTCATAGTCAAAGTAGCACTTGAACAGTTCCTTTTTAATTTCTTCTCTGGGTGGCATTTTTAGTTTGTCTTGGCAAAATGACAAATGTATCCTGGTAAGAAAATGCTTCTAGGTTTAGCACACTGGCAAAACAATAGACAATAAAACAGAATGTAATATAGAACATTCCTCATGCAAACAAATTCAGCAATTTTAAAAGTTTTTAGTTGATGAAATGAAAATAAGAAAATGCACTTACACCTGGATTTGCATGAGATGGTTCTTATGCATAATAAAACTCTGCAGTTCAAGTACCAACTATAATCAGCTTAAGGCAAAAATAATAATAATAATCTCACCATTCAAAAGCCTGTCAGTGAGACCCTGATGGAGAGAGTCCCCACATGCTTTGATGTGGTGCCAAGCACCCCGTGGCATGCCAACCATGAACAAAACCTCACGAGTAGAAAGAGGCTCCACTCCAGTCAGCACCAGCAAGACAGATGTGATGTGACAAGGACAAACATAATACGGCTGTTTCATTGTCTGCAATCATTTATTGTTTCAGTGTATTACAGATCTGAAGTCTGGCAGGGATCGGATTGTTTCTGGCACCTGCGCCCCATCAAAAACAAATACAGGGCTGGTTTGATTTTGCTGGGTGATTTCCAGTACAGCTGTTGGTTCTGCGGGCTTGCGGGAGGGAAGTTGATGACAGTTGGGACCATTTTGTTTTGCAGTTCTGGTCTATCACTTATGTTTGGGTACAAATGGGCCTGAAACACCAGTTTCTGTCCTTTAAAATATGCAGATAAATTTACGTGAATACACAAACATGGGTGAATTAGAGCTTCTGGTTATATTAGTTTTTTTTCTTATACAATTATGAATACACTACATTTCTATCAAAGTTTTAATCTTTTTTTCACAATCTGGACTCTTGTTATTTGCTGCTAAAACATTTCAGTCAACATTTCTTGCTAAAAATTGTTTACTTGTTTTACCATTTACTGGTAAGACTACCATAAATGATACATGTACCAAAAACATTGCATGGCTGTTTGTAATGAATTGGATTTAGATTTGTGAGTCATAAATAAAAATTAGAAAAAAAATCAAGTCTTTATTTATATAACAGCTTTGACTTGAGTCTTTTAAAATCAGCATTTTTCTTTACTTATACTTATGAACTGCCTTTCAAAAAAAAAAAATTGAAGTTGCCACAGATTTAACAAAATAAATCTATAGGTGCCTCCTATTGGATAATTCCTGCATGGGGGACCAGTACGCAACCAAACTGCTCATGTTGAGAGACGTATCCCGTGTTTGTGGAAAAGATCCTTAGCATCAAACACTAAAAACATCCAAGTAGACTACAGAAACTACCTAAATACTGTACAAACCTTCGGGGGAAGTGCTGGGATCTGAGCTTGTTGCATTTGTAACATTATGTGCTAAATAATAAGATCTAAATCTACTGAACGACCAGCTTTTTCCATCAGTGAATTCTTCATTCTCTGATGCTATGACCATAGTCCAACATGAGTATAGCAGTATTTATGAGGCCAAGCTGTGAAATAGCAGTTCAGGGAGCAGGAGACATTTTCACATATGGATCGGCCACCAAAGAGTGGAGACCTCATCATTAATTTATCGTTTGGACAAAGCAGTGTGTCATTCAGAAATGATCTTTTGTGTGTGTGTTTAATTTACAAATTTCCAGCACAAAAAGTTCACACTGAAGGCCTTATTCATTTATGGAATAACACAAAAAGTAACTTTAAAGGATGTATTCTTTGTATTTTTCTCTCTACGTTTACTTACCACCTTGTCAGAACAGGTACAGACACCGTGGCTGTTATCAGCTGAGACATCCCATATTTGGGTCTCCTCTTGACCTCTCTCTTTACTCTCACTGAACGTTTTAATGTCATGTTGAGTCTCATTGACTGTGGCATTAAGGCCCACACTGTAGCAGCCCCTGAGTTTTCATACTGTATATTAATTTCCCTTGAAAGCATCCTTTGGTCGATATGTTTTCCTTCCGTTACCTTATTTATATTCCCCCCACAGTTCTTGGGGACACCATACCGCTGCTCTGTAAAGTAATCCAATGATTTTCCTCCTTGCGGTCTGAGCTGAAGCAAGACTGTACAGCTCTTTTTTTTTTTTTTGTCTCCAGGGGGAAATGAGCAGACATCACTCATGTCGAGGAGATTGTGGCCTGGGCTTGCTCAGATGCTATCTCCAAATTGCTATTGTCTTCTCCCGCTTCGGTGTGTGCAAGATTGTGTTGTTTGTTTGTGTATGTGGACACTCCACTGGTTGCCACTGATCAGTTGAGTGCAGGGATCGGCTGATGGGGTCATGCTTCTTTAGAGTTCTTACCTGACATTAGGGGCAGGTCAGGAGCAATGCAGAGGAAGATACCCTGTCAATGCAGCTGCAAACTACTTAATCCCTCTGCTGCGTTTTGCATCTGATCAGACAACAAGGTAGCACGATGTGAATTTTTTTGGTCACATAAGTTTTTCAGTTTTGTGCATTTGTCAGAGAAATGCCATTAGGGCATGCTGCTATTCATGCTGTTTGTTTTTAGCTCCTGTGTGTTTGTGCAGAAGCGTCACAGACAAGGGTTTCGCTGGGAGGACAGGAGGCGGCTCATTTCTTATCCCTCTCTTGCGTGTTTCAGTCAGGGGAGGCTTTGTCACCGACTATCTGCCTGCCAGCACCGAGTATTGTTATTCCAAAGTACAGACCAGTTAACATTTCTCTTGTCACTGCTGCATCTCTCCCAAGACGCAGCAGGAAAGGGGGGGAAGAAATGCTGGAGCAGGAAAGAGATGCTCCTTTTTTTACTCTTTTACCCTTTTCTCTTGTCTCTCTTTGTCTCTTGCTGTCTATGTTTTTATCCTGTTCGCACTCCTGAGTTGTAGGGGGGGAAATAGCCTGCAAAAAAAAGAACAGCTCAACAGCCAGACTATTGTGCACAATCTTGAACTAGTCTTTGGCTAAACTATTATCATTTAAACTGACCCAGTTTATCTCTGGACATCAGCTACTTTATTACTTAATCTTACAGTTTTAACTGATCATTTCCTTAAATGTGTGTTTTATGTTTAAGTCCCGTAACACCAAAAATAAGGGAGGAACCAGGCGGCAATCTCTGGCTGCCGTTGGTGACGCCAATACGGAAATGGAGTTCACCCCTCACCGCTAGATGACTGGCTGCAATAGAGAGCAATGTCCATAGACTCCCATGTTAAAATGTCCGATTTCACAGCTGAAATAAACATGTTTACAGAGTGGCTCCGAGAACATCTACAATGTTTGAGCAGTCTACTTTTGAGTAACTGAGAAAATCACACTCCAGAATTGGGAAGAAATTGGATAAAAATGAGCGCCTCTATGAATATCTCGGTTTAATAGGTCCAATTTTCCGTGTTGTATGCTTGGAATTTTTTTCTAACATTTTCGATGTTATTTTAATCTTAAATTTAGAAGCGTGTCCTTTTGATTGATGTGTGTTAGAGCACTATTACTGGTTGCAGCTGTGTACTTCCTACAGGCTCTACCATGACAGAGCCTTCTCAGCTCTACCTTTTCATCCATTTTGGGATTTTCCAATAATGACGAAACATCAAGATGGCGACGGTAGGACCCGCCTATTGGCTTCAAATGCGCTCTTCAGAAACCTATGGGTCACGTAATCGTATGTGCTGTCCAGTAATTTATACAGTCAATGGGAGGAACCAGCAATTGTAATCACAATATATCCATTTACTTCACAGAATCCATATGGTTATGTTTTCGTCAGCATTTGTTGGGTTTGTTGGTTTGTTTTTGTACAAAATTACTCAGTTATTGATTGAGTTTGATGAAATTTACAGAGAATGTTGATAATAGAGAGAGATCAAGAAATGATTAGATTGCAATGGTAGCAATCCAGATCACCTTCCGGTTCTGAACCCAAACAAAGTATATTCACTCTCTGTTTGGATAAAACAGTCACGTGTGGTTACATGGAACTACTTTGGCATCAGTCCATTTTCGGCATTTCTTGGTTTATACCTACACCAGGGAGGTTATGCTTTTGCCAGTGTTGGACATGTAATACACATGAACTGATCTGAAGACATGTAATGAGCATCAAATTGTAGCCGAGTTTATGGCAAATCGAAAGTATGTCAACGGATTTCACGTATCTTCAGTAGTTACATCAGCGGAAAGCAGTTTACACTTAAAAACTTTTCAACTATTAATAATAATGAAATTTGATTTCAAAGCCAAAAGCGATGTTTTAATAAGACTGTTCTTTTTAGTGAGAATCGTTATAAGGGGGACCGCAATTTCTAACTAGAAACACTCTCTACGAGTGCTTTTCTATTTAGAATTTTTTTTCTATTGAAGGATGGCAGCTAAGAAAGTGTTTTTAAAGAGTGTAAACGGGAAAAACAAGACTTTGTCTGAAAATTATTGGTGACAGGTCTTACGGAGTAAAGAAACTTGTGCAAAGTCTGGACATAAATGTTGAGAAGCTTAGTATGAGAACAAAAATGAACAAAAAATCTTACACAGCTGAATATTACAGGTGTTTGTTACACAGCTTATTAGCGTACACACTACATTTTTATTAACTATTGTACACTTATATTTATGTTTATTTTTTTATTGAATTATACAAACTTGCTTTTTTTTCTTTCTCTTTTGGTGCAATAGAAATGAAGAATGGGTGCTTGCATTTGACTGTACCTTCTCAAAATTTTAAACTCCACCCTAAAAGCCTGTTTGTTTAGCTGATTCTGATGGCAAGATAAAGTTGCAGGCTTCAAAGAGTGACAGGCGGGTGTTTTTTTTTTTTTTCTTTTTCAGTCCATCATGTTTTCTCTTCTGGGACAACACTTGGCAATAATAACCCTGCTGAGAGTTTTCTGTCAGCAGTGCAGAACACAGAAATCCTCATATCAGCTGGGGTCAGCCGAGACGCCTGATAAATACCAGTATTCATCAGGAAACGTGGTATTTACAAATATCATTTCCAGCAGTGATGAATGCCATTGATAAGCCAGACTCATACTGAGTGATTAGGCAATTAGTGTTCAATTTTGAACAGACACTGTAGGCGTTTGCCAGATGCATGTGTCTCGCTGGACCTTTTTTGAGTTGGTGACAGGGCTTTCCTGTCTGCATGCTCCTCAGATTTATTTACCCTGCAAGAGGCTGCCAGGCTGAACTCTTTTACGCTGTTCGACTGGGAGCAGCTCGTAACTCCGGCAGTCTATCAAATCAATGTGTGGCGTGTTGAGTGCTGATTTAGGACGGTAATTAAAGATGTTAATTGTTTTCATTACTCAGGGTTGAGGGAGGATAGTTCCAAAAAATATGTGGGGAATGGGTCCTTCTGGTGGTTATGGTTTCATCACTCAAAGGGATCCACAATGGTCTCCACATTTCCTCCAGATGGTATTTTCATCTTCATGTGACCTCTAATAATAAGGAAGCTGGTGACCTGTGACTGACCTTTGTGTCTCTGGCATGGAACCAAGAAGGTTACACTTTGATGCATTAGCTAGTGCAAAATAATTGGCTCTGATGTAGAACATGATTTGCAGCAGAAGGAAGACATATTAATGACTAGTTGAGCATGAGAATGCTATATCATACCCCTGACGCGTTCCCCCAACGGTTAAGGATTTATTTATGTAGGTGCATGTGAATAAAATACATTTACAAGCTAAAAAGTATGAAGCTCGTCACTTCAAATTAGATGTGAAACTGCGCTTTCACAAGTGCTGCTGATGTTTCAGTAATGAACAAATCGACTGGAATGGAGTGAACAGGTGTCTGCCACAGGTTGAAGTTCAGCTGCTGGACAAAGCGGGCTTTTCCCATTGACTGTTGAAACATGAAGAGGTTGACTATAAATTAGGAAAAAATTACCACTCAAATCAATGTCCCAACAAACAGATTGACACTGATTGTTACATTTTCCATAAATGCCACTGAATAACAACTATCCATGAATAATTTAATTTTAGCTTTCTAAAATTTGGAACTTGGTTTCTGGATTTTTGAACAATACATGCAATTATTAAATGTATTGTTGAATATTTAGAAACATATGACTTTTGACTAAAGTGGTTTCATTAACCACCGTATTAGGTACACCTGTTTAATTACTTGTGAACAAAAAGAGCTGATATGATGATCACATAGTTGATTTAGTGAAGATGAAACTGCCAATCAGAATGAGGAAGACAGGGGATTTGAGTGACGTGAGATTGTCTTGTTAGTATATTTCAAACGCTGCTGATCGAAGGCCTTTTAAAGTTTTGCACAGAATAGTCTGAAAGCTGTCTTTGTTGTTGCATCCATGGCCTTGTACCTTTTTTAGATGTGACTTCCTGACCCCTCTAGCCAAGCAGGGCTTGTGCTCATCAGCACCTGTTGGTTGTCCCACGGTCCAGGTGTAAACAATGGGGTGATCGTGCCTTTGCAGTGGCGGGACTGAAACTCTGGAACTCTCTGACCCTGGACATGCCACTCGACCTGGACCTGGACCTGCTGCTATTTCACACCAGGCTGCAGACCTCATTATTCAGAACAACCTTTGACACTTAAGTGTTGTGTCCCTTATGAAATAAGTTGAAATGAATTATTTATAGGTGCATTTTATTTTTATTCCTGTTTTGAACTCTGTCCAGCTGAGATTAAACTGTGGTTGTTGTGAAGCTCTTTATTAATAAAACCTACCTTTTTGATTAATTGATCAAAGAAGAAAGGATAAAGTCAGTCTAGTAGATGTTAGAAGAGAATGGGGGAGGGATTTTAGAGACGAAAGGTAAAAGAAAATCAAGAACACTAGCAGAAAAAACACACTTCCATTATATGCGAAAGCGTGGCATGAATTTGGCTAAAATTGTACATCAGTAAATGGAACAAAAATATGCTTCATTTCATGTAAATGTTATTTCACAGTTTCAACTGGAACATCAACAAAGGCAGAACTTGTGTGACATGCAGTGCAGCTCTTATTAGGATACACATGCTTGCACATGTAATTGCAGTTGGGAAACTGATATTACATGTCATGGTATTGTAATGAAATTGTGGAGCCCAAACATCTTCCGTGACCATTATATTCCTGTCATATCTCCCTTCACAATATCTAGACAGTTTTATTCAATGGAGATAATAACCTTCCTGGGTCACAGGGACGTTTTCTTTTTTTTTTTTTTTTTTACTTCTTAGCATGTATTGAAGAGCTTCCCTTTTAATATAAACAACTGACTAGTCAATTTTTGCATTTTTAGGTTTAATTTCTTCATCAGTCCATTGCTTCTCCATGGAATCTAAGATTGCTGCTCTATTCCACTCATAGTTGTGCCATACTGTCAGAGAATTTTATTCTTCATTGTACAGTAAATTCACAATATTTGATTGAGTTTCGCTCTCACAGATCAGTAGCAAATTATTTGTAAGTACAGCTTGACCATAGGGTTTATGGTGAGTGGACATCTGAGTGTCTGCCCTCCTCTTGTATCAATGTTGAAATTTCACACTTGACTGTCCGTTCTTCTCCTTTCTGAATAATGAGCTGGCAACTCACTGTTCTTATCTTTTAAGTGACATTTCTCTTGGGCTATTAAGTCTCAGATGTTGCCATCTTTGGACAGGGGAGTAAGACCTCCCTGACCCTGTATGGTGAGAACCCTCATCTTTCCAACCGAGCGTGATTAAGACATCCCCTCGACCACTTCCCTCCCTTCTTTTAGTCCTGCTCATCATAGTTACTCCCTCATGTGAGAAATTATGTCCCTGTTGCCTTAAGAGGAAAATCAACTGTGATCTGTGCATTTTAAATATGCTCTTTGGTAATTTGTGTTTGATTCTTTTTTTATGTGAATACCTTTTCCAAGTTTTCTGCAAGACTTATGACATTCAATTGTTTCACATAGAAATCTTCACTTAATTCTGCTCTTATGCTTGGACTAAAAGGGGTAGAATTGATCGCAGACATATAGGATCGCTTCAAACTGTGCATATTTTTGTCATATATGGACATTTGGGTTCCTTATCTGGCATGAGAAAAAATTGAAATTCCTGCAAATGTAATATGGTGATTTAGTTGATCCATTGAAGTCTTAAAGCTTCTCAGCAAAGATATGGAATTGCAGTCAGGGTAAAAGTAGGCATTTGATAACCCCTACATAATGGTTTAATGCCTGTAATTATGACGGCTGAGGATGGACATGAAGTTAATGGAGCCACCACATCTAAACACACAAACAGTGAAGCCCGTTGTGCCACCTCATCTAAGTCGAGGCAGTTGCCAGAAATAGCCCTGATTGGACCCTGAATAATTCAGTGTCATTTTTTCCCCTTCTACTCTCCCTCCTCCAAAAAGGCTGGGGGAACAATTGATGAGAGCAGATGAATATTTAATGGCTCAGAGTCTCTTGGACAAGCTGGGGCCTGGGTTGACGAGCTCCAAGAAATCAAACGACAAAGAGGAGAAAAAGAGAAGGACATTGCACAGTGAGAGGCAGCACAAACACTGGGAGGCAAGCAGAGGCAGATCTGCACCACATAGCTACAAGCTGCCGACGCTCAGTTTTCTCAAGCATACGCCTGATTAAAAGTTCAATGAGAGCGTTTGATTGCCCTTGTGGAAAACTTTAATACTATTCCTATTTGCCTGAGTGTCATTTTAATCATTAACAGATGGATGTTTTTGAGAAGCATTAAATGATTTTCAGATCAAAGTCTGTTTTTAAACTTCTTTCAAGCCAGAATGAAAGAAAACTTTGCCTCCTCAATTTCCTTTCGAACATGTAAGGTTAATTTCCCGGGAGATGTGAACTATATGTTACAGAAAGCTGCAATTTTACAATGATGGATGGCGCATCAGAGGTCCCGCAACAATATGCCCCCAATTGGTCAGAGAGGAGAGCCATTACTGAGGTTAACTTGTTTTTTTTAAACTGCACAGTCATGTCTGTGGGAATCTTCAGCCACGTTAAAAAATCCCACACATTTTAGACTTGACACAAATAAATTTGAGTTCTTTTAAGCATGTATATGAACGTATTTGTGCAGGAATCTCAATTACTGAATCTCAACATGTAGTAAAGTATTGTTCATGAATGAATAGCCTCTGAGAGTGAATTGTTTGTAATTAAAGAGAAGTATAGACTGGCGTCAAAGACCATGGCCTGATATATATATATAATATATA
>JBAMHX010000027.1:6751601-6774821 GCA_037177515.1 Pseudomugil tenellus | reverse complement strand
TCCATTTTAAAAAGAAAATTTTAAATTAAGCTAACTTTCATTTGCCAATAAGCTAACATTGAAGAAAGTACTTCTCTATGTATCTATTATACATTTTATGTTTTATGTATATACATTTTTAAATAATTTTCTATTGAGAACTGTTTAGTAAAAACATATCAGACTTATGAAACAGAACACTGGATATTAGCTAATAGCCTACTGATTCACTGTATTGCACATCGAATGTGAGCCAACCACAAAAGCAGTGAAAACATTCTCTTTAACCTAATATGAGTCATAAATATTTCCTTAAGTTAACGCTAATTAGAAGTCTGTTTATTTTTCATTAATAAGCTATCTAAAAGCCTGAATCACTTTCAATAACCACAATCTATCCAGGATGAAACTAAATAATATGCTATTATAGTTTTAAGTAATTGTTAAAAGCTTATGTTGATTTTACGAAATATATACTTGTATCTTTCTGGTTTTGATATTCATAAGTAAAGGCTCAATCAAATAGCTTTGTGCTATCTAAATTTTTTGGTGTCAAAGCATAGTCGCCTAGCAACACTGACTCTGTCAGTGGATAGTCTCAGAAATTTAAATGGTTTTCTGTGGGGGGGAAATGACCATTTTGGTGGTTGTAGACACAAATGACCATATTTTTTGTATCAAAGACACATATCTCTGATCTTTAATATGGTTAAATTTACTATACAGTAGTTTATTTAAATATTGAATAGTTTCTGTATTATTCTTAAACAAAACATTGTGAAAGATAAAGCTTTAATTAAAAGATATAACTAAAATATAAACCAAAACTTAATATTAAATTGCTTATCAACATAAAAACCATTGTTATTTGCTGAACTAGATGAATGGAAACTCTTAATTATAGTTAGTAAAGAGTGTTTTGAGACAGAAAAATATATATATAGTAAAACCTTAAAAAGCATTTTATTTATTTATTTATGTACATATCCATTGATTTACTTTTTACATGTATTTTTTTTTACATTCTTAAAACACCTTGTTCTTTTTAAATGTCAAACGGGAGAACACAACTCCCAAGCTCACATAAATAATCAATAAAATGTTTTCTCTTGAATTTAATTTCTATTTTTTTTTGCTTGTGATCTTAAGGACTTTATACGTTTTCTCTCAGGTCTTGTTTGATCATATATTTTTTCCCCTTTTTTAAAACCCACATTCAAACTCACTGACCTTTATTTCAAGTGTTGTTTCCTGACTTGCAAGTTCAGTCAGTTTTATTATCTACATAAGATCAAATGAGAAAATTCAAACATTTCCTGCTCCGATTTTGATATTATTAAATTATTAACAACTGTTAAAAAGTACCCTGTGATGGACTGTCCATGGTGTACCCTGCCTCTAGACCAATGACTGCTGATAGAGGCTCCAGCTACCTGCAATTTTGAACTGGATGGAGAGGTGAAGAAAATGGATGGAATGATGAAAGGATGGATAACTATAGAAATGATAGGGGAATTTTGTTTGCGGGTTAACCCTCTAGGCGCCAAAGTCGCAAAATTGCGACAAGGAATATTGCTGAATAAACCGGGCTGTATCTATAAATGTGGTAACGAATGTTGTTACTACTTTTTACCAGGGGAGGGTGGACATGTGTGCCTGTAATCTGAGCAGCATTTGAAGGCATGGTTCTAAAGACTATTTTCAAGTTACAGCCTTGTGTAATGTATATTAAAAAATCTCTGGCGCCTAAAGGGTTAATGCCTTAAGTAAATCATTATGTGCTGTGTGTTTTTAAGTTATTGCTAAGATGTGTTAAAGCTTTATTTTAATATGGAGAAAGTGTTTTATTATGTAAAGCACTTTGTGTTGCTGGTTGCATAAAAAAGAGCTTTATAAATAGATTTTTATTTGATTTGAAGAAAAAAAAAAAAAAAAACAAACAGGTAGATTGCCTGACTAGTAACGGTATCTTTACCTTTCGCTATCAACTCTAAACACATCTTCTGGCTGCGGCCTTCAACAGTTACTTCTTTCAAACCCATAAACCAAGCAACCAAAGTATGAAGAGCTACTAAATGGTATTACGTAGCCAATATGTACTATGTATACTTTGGAGGTGGTCTAAAGTACAAACAGGAAGGATGGGGAGGAGCTTAGATTCAAATCCTTTCAATGTTACCAAGTTCCTTGTCAAGTGCTAGCTAAATCACCTAAAAAAAGCAAAAAAGGCTTTCTTTGCATTGCTTTCTTAAAAGCTAGTGTTTCTGCTGTGCAATAAAAAAAAAAGTTTCACTTTGGAATTCAGTGTTGAAGCAGACAAGAAAACTAATTAAGCAAACTAATAAACTACATGTCATACAGTACTTGTGATTGACTGCCATTCAATCAGCCCACAGATTGCCTGCCTCTGATTTTAGAGAAACTTAAATTAGTTTCATTACCCTCCACCCACACAGAAAAGGCGAGAGGTGAAATTAAATATTCCAGCCTCAGAGTGTTGATATTCATGTATATTCACCACCGAGAACGGGTTTTTGAAAATGAACAATCAGAGACGGAAAGGTCACCGTTGTGCTGAAGTAGTGCATTATGGGAGTGAAATAATTGCTTTCCTCACATTAGTTCCTATTGTAATGAAATCATGGCAGTGGCTGACACTGAATGACAGATTACGCCATGGTTCAATCACACGAGTGTGGGTGCGTGGAGCTGGTGGAGGGCGTGGACATGATGGTGGGGGTCAATTGGCTTTTGTTGAAAAGTGGCTCTTCGAAGTCTCGACATAAATCATTTGTATCATTCTCCATCCTTTTTAACTAACAGCTCTACTTTCATCAAGGGTTGGTGTCATTGCACCCTAATTGTTTTGAATAGAGAACTATTGTCTGAGGAGAGGGAATGAATAGAGCATAATGACTTGTAATGTGGCATATTTAAAGACATGTAGCACGACCGTGGAGTAGTGATTTAGCGCTTCTTTCTCTTTTTCTCTGTCTGTCATGCTTTGTCTCTGGATGTCGGTGCATTTGTATGTGTGACTGCAGGCTCCTTTGGACACTCGTGTGTAGTTTCATAAGTGTGGCTGAGCGTTTTTTTTTTTTTTTTTTTTTTCCTTGGCATTGCTAAGATCTTTGAAACCCAACTGTGTTAATCATGGTTTATGTGCGGGAGACATCAAACCTCCCTCTACTTTGCCTGCCTCACCCGCTGCACTAAATACACACAAGCGTGAGTACACACAAATCTCTCAAGGGCACCTTGGCCATAGACCCCTTCATTTACAAGGCTGATGACTGGCGATCAGTTATCTACTGGGGTTTCTTTCTGCTAGAGAGATAAGCTCTTTACTGTATGTATCAAACATTATTTCACAAGATGTAGACAACTCCTCACATCAGCTCAGTACATTTTTATCATCACTTAACACCTCTGCCACAAACTAATACACAAAATAAACACCATAATCTTTACATCTTAAGCCTGGAAGAAGTACTTTCTGGTGGATTTTCCTTCTAAACAGCTCCAGACTTTTAACCAGAGAAGGCAAAGCTTTGTGCTACCACCCTTCAAAGCAGGACAAAATTAGAAGTCACAATCAGAGAGATTTGTCTGTTTGGCTCCAGAGAGAATAAAAAAGAGACAATAAAGTGTGATGAAAAGGTGAGTTAAGGAGGTGAGATGAAAAGGTAATTACTTTTCTTCACCCGCGGCACCTCTCCTTTGGTTTGTGTTTCATCAAATTTAGGGTGATTTTATTGCTGCAGTGGAATAAAAGGTATTGCTGAGACTTATATCTTTTGTTTGATAGCTGCAAAGGCCATGTTTAACCTCTTGTGTGTTTGCTGAGGGGGGAACAATGTTGCATTTGATTGTACTTGATCTATAAGGTTCTATAGTTGGGTTTCAATCACATGGCTTTTATAGAGACATATAGATAGAACAGTTGGAGATAAGTAATTCAAAATGGCTAATGTTGTCATTTCAGTTTTCTTATGTATTGGTTTCTGGTCCCTCACATCTGCTTTTTCCGAACAAAGCAGATAAAAAGATGGAACCACTTGGAAGTCTTGCATTTGTGATTTGCTGATAAGTGAAAGCAGAGATATTTTATGACAATCATGCATCCTTTTTTTGTGGAAGTACCAATATTGGTGTTTTTTATAGTGCTGTTGCTACTTGAAAAGGAGCTCAGACTGCTGACCATTAAGGTTGCTTTCTCATGAAGGAAATTATGGTGAATCATCACCATCACCTCAAAAGCATCACCTCAAGTTAAAATGAGTTGATCTCTCATGTTTAGCAACTTTAATTTGACATACAACTACAAACATGGCCTATGCCATTGGGAACGATGGATAGGGGTTTATTCCTGAACATACCCAATCCTAATATTCCTCAATCCTTGAATAGAATATTATTAAGCCGCACATGTTCAGTCACAAAGCCCCACCTGGTGTTTAAACTTGCAACCAGCCTGCTATGAGCTTTTTAATTTATACTTGATTTGATGTGAATTGGCCGATCTCTTTGAAGCACTTTGAGACAACATTGATGTGAAATGGTGCTATACAAATAAAGGTGAATTAAAATTATGTCAATTAGAGAAATAATTCCAGAGATACAGTTAAAAAAAAAACCCAATAAAGCGCCACCTGGGAAAATAATAAATCCCAAATATATCCCTAAGTATACTGGGTATCAAAGTCCAATTGTAAAAGTTGTTTGAGTTATCAAGCTCAAGCTCAAACGATATCTGGCGGACGCAGTGGTTGGGGTGAAACCATAATATCCCAAACACTCCGCATTCGGGGATATAAATAGTAGATCCTAATGGAGAACAACTTTAACCAGTTTAAGGTAAAGTGATCTACGAAACTTTTGCAAGGTGAACGCGACAAAATCGGGCATCATTCGATTAAGTTTTGTTTTGTTACAAATAAGTAATAAGTACGTTTGCAAAGACATTTTACCTGATAGCTTATTCCACAATCTTTGACTCGATTCTTCAATTTTTATGAAAATCTGAAGAACCTGAAAAGTTGGACCTAAAAGTGGGAAGGGTTTTGAAATTTCTCTTATGTGGTCAAGCACAATTGGAGAGCTGGATATAACAGCTAGTTCTTTTTGACCCAGTTCTTTCCTAAGCCCACAGACACATCTTGAGCTAACAGCCTCAACTTTTCTTTTGATGCCTTCTGTAGATTTTCAAAAACTGCCTGCAGTGTTTTGCTGCCTCTCAGCCACTTTCAATCATGTGACTTTTACAGAGCCATATAAAAATGTTTTTTTGGGGGGAAAAAAAGAAAAAAAAACTTCTGCTCATCCTGCTTCTTCCAATTTTTTTTACAGGTATTAAGGATGCTATGTAGAACATTTTTAACAGTGAGCTTGTTTCTTGCATGTCTAAAACTTGCAGGTGACTTTTTCCAATAAGCTATGAAATGGAATTAAAATTTGTCATCTGTAATTTATGTTTACCCAGAACTTTGGAGTTGATTTGCCTGCAGGAATTCTTTCTGTAGCAGAACCTCTTTCCTTGGTGGTTTTGCAGACTCTGGGATCTTTCTCAAAGCACTGTTTTTGTGGGTTAATTATGGACCATTTAAAAGCATAAACACAAGTAAAATGCAGTTTACAAACTATAAATGAGGAAAGAGAGAAAAAGAAGACAATCTGCTAGTAGGGGAATATATTTGGAGATCTTCCCTGCCATTTTGACACATAAATGATGAATGGTCTTTGTACTATATATAAACCATTGTTACATTACATCACAATCTTAAAAAAACACGTTTTTTTCACTTAAATGTTTTGTAATAACTCATTGCACATAGACATACAATGTTATGCTGATTAAATTCTGAAGTAGCTCATTGCATTGTCAAAGGGGGGAAATGAACAATGAGTTGATGGTTTTATTTAAAGGAAACATGGAAATGTACTTTTCTAAACCCTGAAACTGAAAGCAAACTGATTGCTGTTGCAACATTATGTTCATCAGAGGACGGTTTCATGAAAATGTCTGCAATGCTTCATACTGCAAACATTTCATTGCCGTTTATTTCTTTTTTCTTTTCTTTTTTCTTGTGTGTCTTGCGCAAATAAAGTCGATCAACAAATACAATGTGTTTGGGGAGATTTCTGCAGAGGTGTTGTGATCCATGCGGAACCCAAAAGCCAGCTTCATTTACACTGTTTACACAAGTCTGACCTTTGTGCTAATTACTTTTGCACTGATAGAGTGAGCAAGATGATTGTAAGAAGAGCCAAGCATCTCTTTCAAAACCCTGTGAACACACACACACACACACACATGCAGATTTTCTTTCTGCTGATCGCAGTTTTCACAATTAGACAAACTGTGATAACGCCGTTTATGCAGCGGGGGGAGATCCAAAGCAATTATGCTTGGAGGGCATTTCTCTGCAGCAGGGCGGCAGATGCCGCTTACCCTTCACACAGATGTGTAACTTGCACAAAGTGTTGGGGAAATTCACCGCTCCTCTTGGGAGATTTTAGACGGGCAAGGGTGTGCCCTCGATTCCCTGTCGGGGATGCGTTTGGTGATGAAAGCGAGAATGAGACAAGGGAGTTATCCTGAAGAAGAGAGGAGCTAAATAAAACTTCAAAACCTGCAAAAGCAGCAACATTTAAGCAACACATCTGCTACACTAAGGCACCAAAAGTCGTTTTTCATTTGTGAGTCCTGGCAAAGTGGCTTTCTGATGAAAGAATAATGGCTGGTTTGTTATACTCCTCACTTCTTCAGGCTTAGGCACACCCCTCTATTCACACCAGAGCTGCTTCACAATTTGGGGAAAACAAACACTATTAGTTCTGGATGCATCATTTTTGTGTTATGACAGCACCGAACCTGCTGTCCTGGCTGCAGTAAAGCAGTAAGGCTAAGCACTGCACACATTAGTGGAAGTAACTCTGCTGCACACACATGACGTTATTAGTGTTTATCCATAATAGGCACTAGTTGGAGCTCCCACCACTTTTGCCAACTAATCTTCATTTCCTAAGGACTGTGGCTGATGAAGATGGACAGATCCTGCCACCCTCCCGTATGTCCCCCCCCGACCCATCAGTCTGCTTTTCATCCACTACCTTTGTGCATAGTCACGCCTGGTGCAGCGTGAGTCTTGCATGTCCTAAAAGAAAGAAATAAAATTGACTCATTTGACCACAGGATGTTTCTTCCTGTTTTAAAACTGTTGTTCAAAGAACAGATTAGAAGTTTGGAGTTGGAGAATGTACCAAAAAGAAGTAATTTACCGTTTATAACGGTTTACTTTCTGTCTTGAGGTCTTAAGTTTCATTTAAATCTTGTTTTTTTTCTAATGTTATAGTCATTTTTCTGACATTATTGTGGCTCTAAACGTAGACTTCTTTCTAAATGCTGAGATTGTACATGTGTCTTAGTTAGCATGGGAAAGTAACACCAGAATCAGTTCTCTATATATCATAACATCAATGGCAAGCTCTTTTATCTCTCCTCAGGCTGTGGAAAATAAAGCAACACATCTCCCTCTCTTATTTCCCTTTCACTCCCTCTTTCATTGTCGTCCAGCACATTGATGTTACAGATATGAATCCCTATCCAGCCGAAATCCGCCTGATCTCATGGCTGATACATCAGAAGCAACGACTCTCTTTTCTGATTCCAGCAGCAATAAAATACAATATTCTTTTTAACATGCCAACAGAAAATGCAGATTCCCCCTCTCCTCCACCCTTTTTATATGATAGTTGACGGATAAAACCAAGCTTTATTTTCATAAAGTACAAACTAAAAAAAAAAAAAAAAAAAAAAAAGAGTTTCTCCTCGGCAGCTGCAGAGTACACAGTGCCATCTAATGAGAGTTCTGTATATTTCCTGAAATGAATGTGCCTGCCTCAACGCTGCAGAACTGACCTGTCTAATTTGTTGAAAAAGATGCACCTAACCAAGCATTCAGTGCACATTACCACCCAGCCTGCGAGCCTTGTGCGCGCTCTGAATCATTACACTTGACCAGGCAATGAAAGATACAATCTGAGCAGTGTTTTATCTACTTTCAACAAGCAGGATCAGTTAAATGTTACATGGCTAATACCCGGCATCTCTATAAGTCCTATAAAAAAGCACAAGGCATGTTTTTAGAGCCTTTAGATGCGAGAAGTATGCCCAACAGCCATTAATCTCTCTCAAAAACTATGCTCCGGGAAATCTTGCTATTGCGAGATTGGCTAATTGGTCAGAGGGATGCTGGTGAAAAGCCTTGCAGTAGTTTTTGTTCCAGAAAACAGCGGGTAGTTTGGAAGACCCCCCGTGACTAGATCCAGACTTTACCTTCCTAATCACCAGCACAAGAAGGTAAAAAAAAAATCCTTTTTCAATGGGAAATAAGACTAGAGCACCTTCCATGCCTTTGTTAGCCACCTTTCTGAGCCCTGGTTAATAAAATTGAGCTTTGAATTTACTAATGAGAAATCAATGAGAGCAAATCAAGAACCCTCCAAGGCTCTTTTGGTCCTGCCTTGTCATACTTTTATCCCCTGTACACACACATCCACACATGCCTCTCTGTTCCCATCAGCCTTACATAATCCATATTTTCCTTTCACTTTGCACTGGCTTTTGGACACATTTTTCTGAATTCACTTTATTGGGATAAACATTGCATGTCTTCCTTTTGAAATAAAGATCAGAGTGGTTTATTTTCTTTAGTGGTCTATTTTTACTGCAGGAGTCCAAAGCGTTGAGGGTGTGTGTGTGTGTGTGTGTGTGTGTGCTGGAAATGATGCATCGTCCATGTTGAAAGCTGTGATGGTGACCCAGCTATCTTCACCCTGTACTATGCCTCTAAACTAACAGATGTGTTATTTTTGTAATGAAACAAGCCACCAAACTGAAGAGATGGGACTGTATAAAAATAGATATTTAATAAACTTTAAGGTGTTCTTTAGATCTAGAAGCCTGCAAATTATAAATTGTATCAGAACCAAAAGCTAACTTTTAGTAAAATATTTTTTCTTTTTATTTCAGCTGAATAACTCAAGTTTTTTTTTTTTCGACAGGTGTTGAGAAAACACTTAAATACTGTTATATTTACACATCATGTTCCTTAAATGAGTTGAGCTCTTGAGGGATATAATTATGGATCCTGACTAAATGATCATTCTTTCCTCTCTTCCCTCCTCTAGGTAAGCCAAGAATCCCCTTGTCCTCTTCTCATACATGACTGCAGAAGTTCCCTGCGGTGCTCATAAGTAATGTATGGCTTATTTCTCATCACTGAAGCTAATTATGTTTGATCCTAATGTGGTAAATCCGCTTTGTGCCATAAATCAACAAACACTATTCATGTGGCTTATTTGAATCCAAAGTTCAACACTTATTTGTGAGAGGTGAAAAAGGAAAGGAAGGGGGTGGTGGTTGTGGTATGGGGATGACACTGTCCTGCATACTAACTTGCAGATTATATACTACTTATGAGTTTGCTGCAGTAATACTGATATCCTGTTATGCATTCCCACAAGATTTGTTTTTCTGTTTATGCTCTTTGAAAATCTGCTGAAACACCCAGAAAGACATGGAACTTTACCTTTTTAATACCATGATGGAGGTTTTAGATCCTTTACTTGCATTGTTTTATTCATGCACACATCTACCTGACTATTTTGCATTAAAGACACATATATTTTATTTTTTCACTGCATCAGGTGGTGCTTTTATTCACGAATTTAGACAGTCTCGATGGAATGCTTCTTAAGCGAAAAACTAGGAAGTTGATTAAAGAAAAGCTCTGTTTTCAACCATAAGAAGCAACTCAAAGTTTTTAGATATTTATATTTACATTAAAGCTCCTACATCTGCCAACTTTAGCATTAGCATGCTGCTTTTGCTATATTATCAATACAACATTTTTTTGACTTACTATTTCATAATATGGCTGTTGAGCAGCTGGAATTTTGTACTAAGCAAGTCCTGGAAAACATTTTTCTCTTGCAACTAGCAGCTGGTCTGCTCAGCTGCTAAAACACAGAGAGGGGATTTTCAAAGAGGAGCTGATGCAACACGGAAGAAAACATACCAATGTACCAGCTTTCATTCCAAACATGCATCATATTTAAGACGTCCATAACTTTTCTAAATGCAAGGCTTAAATTACTAGCAAACCACTCCTTTTAACAGCTTTTTCATGAATAAACAGAGATGCAGATCTTTAATTTTGATGCGGCACAGTGGAAAACTAAGCGATGAACGCCATGTGTGATGAATGTCCCAAAAGAGCATGTCACCCAAACAAACAACAACAACAAATAAAAAAAATCCAACAATTAGTCCTGCATCACGCTGACGGCATGCCAATCTAAAGGACACACTTTGCGTGGCAGCTGCGAGCACCTTTCTGTGCAGCCCAGATAAGAGGGAGGAAATGAACTGACCCCCTTCCTCCCTGTGTTTCCGTCAGCAGATAATTAATACCTGACAAACATTTGAACCTCACTGCTGCTTTTGATTTTTGCCTAATTACTGAGCCGTTTGACTCGATAGATGTTTGCATGTGCGCACACCCACACATGGTTCTGCTCCCGCCTCTCTCACTTTTGGCATAGACTCTCACACACATTAATATATAGCTGCTCTGTTGATTTAAAGGTGATTAGCTATGCAGCATAAAGCAACAGTCTTGGCTGGCCCTCTTGATGTCGCTGTCAAAGTGGTTTCAGAGTGGGCCAGGTTACACAGAGGCTGCCATCAATAAACTATTAAACTCATTTACACCTCTTCGATTTATTTTGATGTGAGGTTCATTGTAGTTGGCCTCTTTTCAGTAGCAGTAAAATAACAGACCAGTGAGCAACAAGTCTTCTTGGCCAACATTTTATACAATTCTTTATAGTTTGATGCTAAGTTACAAAGTCTATTTTTTTTGTCTTCAACTCAAACATCAAAGGGAATAAGAATGGATCTATTATAATCAAAGTTATTAATAATCAAGTTGAACTGTCATTTACCTGATGTATATATCAGGCTTTATTGAAAATTTTAAGAGGAGACTTTAAGTCAAGTTGAGCTTTCATGTGTACTATAAGAATCTTTAAGCACTTGCCTGCTGTTTGGCTGAAACTGAGAGAATAGTTAAGCAGAATATTTAATTTATATGCAGACTTCACCAGATCTCTTTTAGAAAAAAAAACACTTTGTTGCTCTGAATGGAACTGTTACAACAGACACAAATTCCTCACGCTCGAGTGACTTCTTCTGTTTCACTTTCTGTATCAAGCATAAGTGCACATTGTGTTTTCACTTCGCCTGCGGGTTTTGAAGGCTTAATAGGCTGTGGTCCCTCATGCACTGCAGACTGCATAAAGTGTCCCGATTACAACTGATGTGTTTTATATGGACTTTCTTTATAAGATATGCACTTTAGCAAATGCTGACCTCTTGACCTGAAGCAGTACTGTGGCTCTCTGGTCGAGGAAAGTGCATCGGTTAAGTTCAGACAAAAATACCTCAACACAATTTGTGAAAATCATTTTCTTCATCCCCAGAAGATTAAAGATAATGACTTTTTGTGACCCTGTGAAAAAGTACTTTCCTTAACCACTTTATCCAATTAGCGGTGGTGTGGAAGCTGGTGCCTATCCCAACAATCTTTTGGGCGAGAAGCGGGATACACCCTGGATAGGTCGCCAGTCCGTCAGAGGGCCAACACAGAGAGACAAACACTCACGCTCACATTCATTCTTAGGGAGAATTTAAAGTGAACAATCAACCTAAAATGTCTTTGGACAGTGGCATGATAAACCCAGAGTACCAGGAGAGAACCCACGCTAACATGTGGAGTACATGTCTGAGCCAAAGTGCGTACCAGTAACCTTCTCGCTGTAATGGGCTCGACACACATGGAACGAGAAACGACAGTGACAGGCGAGGGTCATCACCACCCAAATAAAACCCGACACGGGGAGCGATGAACTACAGCGGAAGCAGCAGTGTAGCATATCACGCTGTCGGATCGCTTGTCTCTGAGATGTTTGATTGATTATTATATGTGAGGGAATTTCTGCATTTTCAAAACAGTAATGTGACCATAAACTGTATATAAAAGAGACTGTGACCCAGGCGTCACAGATGATGATTCTCCCAAGTCTCTCGGGAGATTTTGTGGGTCGATCCACAACCCATGAAGTATCGAAAAACAAACAAACAAAAAAATAAAAACAGTTAAAATTATCTTTTTTACCATTGTTGAAACTGTTCACAAAGTAAACAGTACTGGTACTGCCCAGTCTGCGCTCATCTTATTAGCCAGTCAAATGGACCCCTCACTGATTGGTTGTAGTGCCACGTGACACGACAAATTTTTCAACTTTTTTTTTGTTGCGTCACAAGCCTCTGTGTCACGCGTACGTGAACGAGAGGGAAATGTTACATGCACAAACGTCGCCTGTTGCTTGCTTGAAAAATGACAGCGATTTTCGCCTCATCGCATAGGTTCCAAAGGGAATGAATGGAGCATAAGCGGCGTCGCTCCCCATGTGTCAAGTCCATTAGGCTGCGATGTTAACTACCGCCCCACTATCCAACCTGTCTTCTGATAACATTACCTAAACTTGAACATCAATGGTTGGCACTTTTTGGGGGTGGTTGGTTGGGTTGCATCTGACTGCACTTCCCCATCTGACCATTTAGGCCACCACACTTTTATATTTGAAGATATTGAGTTGGGACATTATTATTGTCAACTAAGTAGAAACAATAACACATACTTTTTTCATCCCCAAAGGGAAATTTTCCAGTAGAGCCAAAATAATCAGGTAATGACTATTCTGAGGTCATCATCTGAGGAGGTACCTTTAATCATGGTTTGGACAAAAAGTACATTAATTTTATTAAATTAAACATACATTGGATATGAAATTAGCGATTTTGTAATATGTATAAGATTTTACAAACATTTTTAACACAGTCTGAACAAAGGCACAAGGAATATTTCCTTTATCTCATAAAAAGTTTGCTGATTATTACATCACTCTGTGTTGTTTTGCAATGGCCACATTCCAGCAAATCAACATACTGTGATTGGAGGACAATTTCCTCTTGGTTAAGTCCACCGAATCTCATTGCAAGTTGCTGCCTCCTTCCTCCATTAGATTACATTTCACCCATCTGATTGTCTTCCTCTCTGTGGGAAATAGAAAGTGTCACGTGATGCATACTAAACTCTGAAGGTCGTTCGATTTGTTATTTCAGAACAGAAATCCAATAATAACTTTTTTTAAAAATGTGGTCAGAAATATTCCAGACAGTTTCCTTCCAAACTTCAAAACCCAGTCTGAGCTTCTATTCTTCACAAACAGCTCAGAGCAAACAGAGGATGCAGCCAAGAAGGAAGAGTGTAAAAAAAAACTTCCATAAGGGGAAAATTGATTTTAAGTTCATCCTTCAGGTGTTGCTTGGGATGGAAAGAGTTTTTTTTTTTTTTTTTTTTTTTTTTTTTTTTAATGCACTGGTCTTAGATGGATTTGAGCTTTACAGGTTTATAATTCTGTGCAAAATGTAGGTGTTTCCTTCACGGTGGTGCAGTGGTTAGCGCTGTTGCTGAAAGCAGGTTGCTGGTTTGATCCCCGGCTCGGAGGGTTGCCTTTCTTTGTGGAGTTTGCATGTTCTCTGGCTACCTGTCACAGTCCAAAGGTCTGTGATCGGATAGCCCATATGAGTGTCAGTGTGTGTAGTTGTTAGTCTGTATGTTGGCCCTCTGATGGACTGGCCAGCGTGTACCCCCGATCCCCCCCCTGCGATCCTGTTGGGGAATAAGCGGTACATAACGTATGGTTATTGCAGCAGTGTATCCTCATTGTATATTTTTTTTAATATAGCAGCACAGTAAGGGATCAATCAAACTTGAATCATGAATCCATTCTACATGTATCTTTTTTCATATATTTGACAATGTACTGGAGAGCTGTTCTAGGTCAGATTTATGTAACTACTTTGCATTTTTGTTTGAAAACATGTCAATCTCAAAAGTACTATACTTTTTTTTACTTTTACACACCTGTTTTTAACTCTTTTGGTAGTTGAGCTGCTGTAATGAATGGCACCTTTTGAAGTAGTTATCCCCAAAGACAAATGCAAATTACTTCATCAGGCTTCATAATGTCAATATCTTTTGGTTGTTTTAAAAATATTTTTCATTCAATTTTTTCCCTCTTAGGAGGATCCAAGGGAGAAGAAAATGGGCATGGCCCATGTTGTTATCCCCTAAATGGCAGAAAGCAGACTCTTAAATGACTCTTAATGGATGACAAAGTTTCATGTTATGACACATTCTCTTATTTCTTGTGGGAAATAAGACAGTAATGGGACTGGATGCTGATGAAACCATATTCAAATATGAAAACTAGTAGTACTGAAAAATAATCTAAAAGGATTGATGGGTTGAAAGAGGGTTAGTTCCACTAAAAGTCCATCAATCTATCTATCAGAAATTTAGCCAACATCAAAAAATGGATGAAACTTTAACTATATACCCTGGATATATGTACAGTAGACCCACTTGGTCTCTCTTTTTTTCTATATGTGCTGTCAATGTGGAGAATGGCTTTGATAAATCCAAGAGGTACTACTGGAGATAATAATACCCCCAAATCTGTCAGCTATGATGTACAATTATTTTGGTTTATGATGAACATTGACAAATGTAAGTTAAAGGCAGTACTTTCGGCATCTGAATCAATGATGTGGCAACTCTAAAAAAACATTGCTCTCATTGATTTGCATGAATTCCTTTAAGAATACATAAAATATTCTGTTTGCATTAGGAGCACAGTTTGCAAAACATCTCAAAGATAACTCCGAGGAAACTGTCAAGATTTTTTTTGAGTGCATTTTTGTCAATTCTCTTTGAGCCCACAGTGACCCCTATTGAGTTTGGAAAAATACTCGAGGGGTGTTTTCAAAGTTTGTCACCCCCCTTAGCTACCATGTAAAATATAAAAGATGTCTCCTGTGATGCTGCAACATTAAGCCATGTCTCAAAATCGAATGCATCAAGATGCAAACATGCATGTTCTTCCACTCTGCAGGTTTCACAGCAGTGAAATGCACTTCCTGTCTCTCTATCTTTGACAGTTTCAGCATGGTGTACGTTAATTCAAAGTTAAAGGGAGGAAGTGTTGGAACTAAAGCTTCAGCCCTCCCAAGGACAATAAAGTAATGAGGCATTAGGGTTTAGAGACTTAGGAAAGAGACTAAAGGAGATGGAATAAAGAGGAGAGAAAAGTAATACAGAGGTGAAAATATTTTACTATGCTCATTTTCTCCTAATGTAAGACTCCCATGGCAGAAGAGGGCATGAGTAGAATAGCTGATGAGACCCCCATTGCTATCGCACAGGCAGACAGCAATTTCTCCATTTAGCCCTGAAAGGTTGTAAAAATCATCTGTTCAAAAGTGACAGCAGTGAACTTTTGGCCCAACTTGGACCAATGGGCTGAAGTGACTCTGTGGAGAGGTGAGATGAACTTCTTAAATCAACTTTTTAGAAGTGAGATACTCTTGCCATTGGAGATGTTGGACTGTAATTAAGCCATGCGAGAGTAACAAAGATTCCATATTGATATTTTTTTTTTTTTTTTGATGGAGAAGATACTCTTGAATAGTTCCTTTTGTACAGATATTATGGTTAAATTTGTTGTCATATTGATGTTTTATGGCTTGAATTAATTTGCAGCTCCTTACTGGCCAGTTCATTATAAGTTTATTTACATCTATCCAACACTCTAAAACAATTTAGAGAAGTTATTTTGTCTCATTCTTCGTTTTGTTGTTCCAAACCAAATGTACTACCCATACACATGCTTGGAAATGCACTTAACCAAAGTAAAAGTTGTTGTGTGAATTTCCACTGCAATTTGAATAAAGTGTTTTGATTTAATTTGATTCCTTTTTGGAAGTTAGTGGAATGCAATTGTTCTCTGATGTCATGCAGATGAACGACTTCAGCACTAGAAGCATGTTGGATGATTTTATTGTGTCATTTATCAACCATATCAATGATGTCCATTTTCAACAAAATCCAAATAAACTAATAATTTGTTTTCAAAAACCTAACTAACCAATTAAACATGTACTTTTTTTTATACCCAAACTTAAACAATTAAAACAAGATCAGGTAAAAGGTGAATTGTAACATTTTCAGTTGCCATTTGCCCCCTACATCTGCTTCAGCTCCCATAGTTTGCCTTTTGCTTGGTAAGTTAATTCTCACTATACTAATCTTGCTGTGTGTGTACTGCGGAGACAGTCAGTATTTAAAAGTGACAGTGTTTTACATCTTGTGAAAAACAAGCCTAAATGCTTATTGCTCATAGTTTTACCCATAGAAAATGTTGGCATGAACCAGAACTGACAATGAATCTGCTAACAATCGTTTTTTTCCTGTTCTTTTGTTCATCTCCCAAATTTGTGTTCTAGTTTATAACAAATTTTTCCCTAGCAACACTTTTTGTCATTTACACACTTGTTGCCACTAATTCAAAAAAAATATTTCCCCCTTTTCATTCAAAACACAACTTATAGAAGGTTAAAAAGACACAATTACACAATGTCTATTATAAACTAGAGGTTTTTCTTGGTGTTGAAGTCTACTTCTGTGCTTTGAATGGATGACAATTCAAGCTAAGGGTCTATGATTAAGCTTCTCTTTTAATAATACTTGAGAGCCTCCTCCAGAACAGGCTATATTGAAGTAGTTTTGAGATATTTAAGAAAACTATTTAAATCTCGATTAGAATAATATTATTACTACTGTGAAGGAATCAAAGGAATGATTACTTCTACTTCCCCCTCCTTTCATCTCCTCCCTGCCTTTAACATAGCCTCCCAGCAGTGCTCCACCAGATCTACTCATAAAAGAACAAGTGTGCTTGTCCATATCCTTGACAGCCTGCACAGAGGCGCACAAACAGCATTACACTTGGCACAGTTGTCTCATTTGATGCAATCCCTTGATGCAGCCCAGAGATACCCGTTACAAATGTTTTATCCGACCTCTTGGAACATATATACACCTGACTCACCTCTTTACAGGGAAACCATGTGTACCCACACTCCACGGAGTCAAATCCACTTGAGGATATATGTATAAAATTCCCTAACATACCTTTGAAAAGTCCGTCCTTCTATGTATACTTGTATAGTGCTAGTTAAAAGCCTTGTCTGTGCCTGTGATAGGGATAAATGACCACTGAGTGGCTTTTGATGTTTGTGCAGTAAATTTGCACCTCCAGTCCTCGGAGACAGGTTAAGGGGAGATTGAGGAAAGGGAAACGCATGTTTCCCTTGCTCTCCCTACTCCCCGCCCCTCCCTATCCCACTTCCATACAGGCTATCTGCAGACTGATGATTCCCACCCTCCTCCTCCCTGTGTCTCATCCTCCTCTGCTCCCTAACAGCCTAGACATTCATGCACCATAATAATCGTTGCCTTTCTCTCTCAGACCCCCCACCCTTGCAAGGTCACTTGTCTCCCTTTTGTGTTTCCTTCAAAGTCGCACTCAAAAGGCTCATTCAGATCAGTTATGGGGCTTTTGTAAATATTTAGTGCAGCCATTCACCACACACCTCATCATTTTCATTCACTATATAATTCAATGGGGGATTAACGTACAGGCAGATTATGTCCTTGATGCAGAGATACAACATGGCTGTGATTTTTTAATCCAAATAGATACATTCAAATCATGGCTCCCTGGTGGATATAATGTCATTTTAATTAGCAGAATTATATACTTCTGTTCAGCCGTTAATGAGAACCCGTTTCATGTAGTCTCACTTTGTCATTTTAACTTCAACAATGAAAGCACACTCAGTTTATGGAAGTAGTTTATGTGTAACATGTAAAACACAACCCAGACAAGTTTCACTTCCAGTACTCGAGCAGAGCGGACACTTCCAAACCTTTCCTCCTCCTCATGCTCCGTCTGTCTGCGTGTATCTATTAAGAGCACTTCTCCACTTTCTTCTCCAACTACAACATGGATCTGATCAATGAGGCTCTAAACACTATTGATCATGCTTTTTCCCACATGGTGGTGAGAGGGGAAACCACCTGCCCTACTGGGACCTTTCCCGCTGGACACGCTCGGGATCCGTGGGCACATTGGGATCCTGTTTGCCTCAGAATGCTCTTGATTGAAGATATAGAGGATCTGTAAATCTTTGGCTTTATGATCATGAGGTTTCCTCTAAGAAAAGTAAGAATTGAATTCCTTGTGTGTTCTAAATTCCTGAAGCTGCTGCGTAAAATCGCAGCAGACCTTGAAGGCATCTCGTTCTCTAAAATCTATGACTAGTCATTGAGGAGCAAGGAAGAAAGCTGGATGCTACCTATGCCCAAGGTGCTAAGCTGCTGTTACCTGAACTCTTTCTGAGTTTTGAGCGAGGATGATTAATTTGCAGCACCCAAGGATGGTGCTGCAAATGAACCATCTCATTCGGCTGTTTGGCTCCAGGAACCCAACTGTAAAAATGAAGGTTGCAACCTGTAACCAAAACATGCCTTTATCTAATCTGGCCCTCCCTAAAATGGTCTGAAAATTCTTCCCCTGTGGAGGCAAGCTGGCAGACTGCTCTGACCCGTCCTTTCCCATACTTCAATGTGACGCGTCCTGGCTGGATCCTGGATCCTACGCGTGGTGGCGTAGTGACGGATGGAAGATGAAATGCACAGGAGGTGGACCATAAACCCAACTCCACATGCACATGCACACTCATGTCATAAGTTACACACACACTTCCTTGTATTCACCGCATCTGCTCACATCACGGTGAGGGTCATTAGGTTGGACTGCTTTAGTGCGCTCTGGCTGCAGCTTAGCGGTTCTACTGGTGACTCCTATGCGATGTGAATTGCTGCTTATATTTGCATTAATGTTGGTGTTTTTTTAAGTATCCTAGTCTCCATTAGTCTCTGGTATTTTTAACTTTTTTCTCTCCCCAGATGCACCTCATGTGGTATTTCTCCCCAATCTGTAAGAAAGTGCCACGTTTGACGCTGGCTGCACCTAAGGTCGCCCACTACCTTTGTATGTCTGCATATATCTGTTGTGTGGTGTAATCTTGGTTTGGGTTGTCCTGGAACCAAATTTACCCTCTGGGATAAAGTATGTTGAATTGAATTGCAATGAAGAGCAAAGATTAAGCCAATGCACTATTTTATCACATACACATTTGCCAGCTTGTTGAGGCATTCCCAGGCCAGCTAAGAGATGTAATCCCTCTATTGTGGCCTGAAACTCCTGGTTTCCACCTTACTAGATTGGTGTCCAGGGTGCATCCTGACCAGATGCTCAAGCCACTTCATCTGGCTCCTCTTGATACCAAGGAGAAGCAGCTCTGTTCTGAGCCCCTCCCGGATGGCCAAGCCTGTCTTTCTCTCAGGAAGGGCCCGTCTATCCTGTAAAGGAGACACACTTCGGCTGCTTGTCTTCGCCATTTGTTTCGATTGACTGGTAAATTGAGAGCTTTACCTTTTGGCTCAGGTCTTTCTAAATCACAATAAAACTGATGCAGAGTTCACACCCACCAGTCCGCATGCTGATAATCCATTACATCTTTTCTTCACTCATGAACCAGGCCCCAAGGTACTTGGACTTTTGGATACAACTTCATTCCCATTGGCCTCTCACTGGGGAGAACTCAAGGATGAACGCCTTTCTCAAGGACTCTAGATAAGGAACCTTTGTAGCAATTGTTGTAATTAGCTGTATTTTCAATACAGTGCAAAATGAAAGCAATATTTGTAAAGTTTTGAAAACTATAATCCATTAAACAGCATTTAGCCCATAAGCCGCAGATGCTGTAAAATCTTGTCAGCTGGACTCGATTTTACGAGAATTGTAGCACACGCAATGTTACCGTGAAGCTTTATTTTAGGGTTTTTTACTTGCTGCAGCAAATTTGTTACAACTTTTCGAAGATGTTGCCCTCATTTCTTTTTTTAATTCAATGTAAAAGTCTGCATTTCCCATTTGTTTACTCCATACTTCACCACCTTAACTCGCCACATGACCTACCTATGTCGTGCCCAGAGACGCATATATGTGAGAAAAAGAGTGTTTCCATTACATTTTTCCAATAAACTTCCGATAGAAAAGTCTGAAAAACCACCTCATGAGAGTGTAAAATGTTCTTAATAATTGAGAGGTTTTTTTTTTTTTTTTTGTAATGTTTTTCCATTAGTGGATTTCTATAGCGAGATTTAGGTTTTGCACAAATCTAGAGGTAGCGGAAACACATCTAATGACAACTTAAAAGCCAACGTAGTTGCACTAAGTTTTGCCCATTATTGATCATGGCAGAAACTCAAGGCAGAATGTTTTATTTGCCAGCATGCCTTAGAATGTGGAAAAAAATAACATTGAAAATAACTCAAAACAAAATACAAGAAATTATTCTAGACATTTATCACATATCACAACAGTTCCTTTGTAACAAGTCGCACACTGGAAATTACACACACAGCAGTTCTTGCTGTTCATTCGAGAAGATGACTGTATCCATTTGGTGCCACACAGACTCTTCGTAATCCATTTCAGTGTCATTATAATGTAAACCAAAAACATACAAAAAGTAACTTGAGTTGCATATTCTAAGAATAACCATCTGCTTATCCTTTATAAAAGTATTTAGCCAGGATGAACTAACATAAAATACCTCTGGCAAGGTATTGATGGAAAAGGTATCAATGCCTGTGACACTGATGGCCAAAATGATAACCAAACTTAGTTGCTTACTTGCCATATATTTTTTACATAGTCAATAAAAAAAAACTATGCAAACAGCAGCAGAATGGCAAAAAGCAGACATGACAGAACAAAATCACACTTTTAACCACTTGCAAAAACCTCAAAGGGGATGTATTATTTGACAAAGCGAGTTTGTATTAATTTCATGTTAGATGTCAATAATGGCCTAAAGAATTAAATAGTATATCTATAGATTTGAGTCTGAAAAATAACAGATTGAAATTGAAAATGTGTAGGAACCCTGTGATGTTGACAGTTCAGGCCTTACTCGTGTCTGTTCACTCATATCAGTTACTTTATGTGACACGTTGGCTCATAAACATGTAAAACATATTGAAAAGGATAGGATACAATGAATTACAAATGCAAAGAATTTTTTCCCCACTGTGTGTCTGTGCACATACTTTGATGTAAGTGCTTTGCCATCGGTGCTGTACAAGTTCACGGAGGCTCAATAAATGCCGTGGCAAACTGTGTCAAACAAAGTGCTCTCAGCAAGTACATGAGATTGGTTGATAGATAGATTTCACACTCTGGTGGCTCACATTTCATGTTGGCTTCACACTGACTTTGGTGCTTTGTTGGGGAGCATAACAGGTGATTATTTCACTCAGTTCAGGTGGGGAAAAGGAAGAGCTCAGAATGAATGGTGAGTAGAAATGAGTGAGTAGAAATAGAGCAAACGGTAGAGGCATGTCAAGGAAATGCAGTAATCAAAAGAAGACTAATGCATTAACAGCAGCCTCAATCTACAGCTAATTTAGTCTTCTGAAGCCTTTCTCTTTCTCCCTTTTCCTCCAATGATCCTCATCAGTCCAAGCAGATGGACAGCAGTGCCATCAAAAAAATGAGTCCAATCCAAAAAAAAGAAATAATTTAAAAATTCCACAACCTCTCGAGAGATAAGGAGCGCATTTGGTTTTTGATTGACAGAGGACACAGGGAGCAGCATGACGCTGCTTTTGCAGATTGCTCTCTTGTGTCATGGGTCCAATCTCTCACAGGATGGAAACATGTTGGAGGGAGTCGGAGTAGCAGAATCTCCCTCTAATTGGCAGCAGAGGATAGCTGGATGGTTGCTTTCACTCATTCATTCATACATGTGTGTTTAAACATGATTCCTGAAGTGAACTTTCGGCAGTTACACACAAACATAAAATTGAGGTGTATGTGCATGTATTTCACAAGACATCTCACACTATTTTTAAGGCGGCAGCACTCACACACAAGATGAATGACAGGGTTGGTAGCTTTGAGAACACTTTGTGTTTTGAGTTGTTTCTTAAGGTCAAAATCAGCCATATTCGACTGGAAGCATGCAGGAGCTGTTACTCTCCTTGTTTTCTGGATTCTTTATCTTGCTTTTTCTCTGGTGGTACTTCATTCTTCTTAAATTACAGAGTGCAATGTGTCCAATGATCTATAGAATTATCTTAATAATAGCATTTGACTTAAAACATGTTTTCCTTAACCTTAACTCAAGAGAGCTTGGCTTGACATATATGAAACAAAAGACTTTTCTTACTGCTTGTTCATTGGTTGGGTCTTTAAAGGTTAATGAGACTAAATATGCTTTCAATGAAAACAATATCAAACAGCATTGGTCCTCCCCCGGCATATTTGATTTACATGAACGACTTAAAGTAGCACAAGACTGCTCACATGTTAACAATTTAGGCCTTTTTATCAAATCCTTTCCGTCCTGCCACACAGAGGGGTTGGTGCCACTACTGCTTACTTTTAGCTACCTAAACTGATTCAGCAAACAAATTTTAAGTCTTTCAAACACCCTCTTATGGGTCATCTGGACACTTAACCACGTGTTTTCCTGGGATCCTTGGGTGTTTTTAGATCAAAAACCTCACTTGGTCAACCCAGCTGGGGTTGATTGTGCCTAAGCTTGTCTAACCAGCACTACCCCAATTATCGCACTTTTCCTCTTGAGCCACATCCACATACAGTAGACGTAACCTCGATTGCCGCAGTGAATAACTTTATATCGCTCCACTTATTAACCAGTAATGTTACAGTCTCTGCCGGCGTACTGACCTCCAAAACCTCTAATTAATTTCAATATACTCTCAGATTATGTGGCATAATTTGGGCATTATGTGTCCCAAAAATCTCCTACAAGTGTACTTGGTCCTCTTCCCCATTTTTTTCTTTTCAAATTTTTTTTTCCTGAGTTCTAATAGGACTAATAGGTCTACATTAAGGCTTTCTGGAATCTTGTCTGGCTTGAAAATTGTGGTGGCAGCCCTCTCTGGGAATCTGGGAATCTTTTCTTGATCGAGTTTTAGTTACCAGTCTTGTCATGCAAACCAAAAAAGGTATTGTTTGATGATGCTGATAACATTTCACAAAATGCAACTGACGGCCCCCTTCGCTGGGTCTCTTGTAATGATTGATTGGTTGTGCCACCATTGATGT
>JBAMHX010000027.1:6728435-6739119 GCA_037177515.1 Pseudomugil tenellus | reverse complement strand
AATATGATGCAAAGTATTTGTGGGTTTTCATTAATAAATTAATAATTTATATATAGTACTTACATTTGAGGCTATATTTTACTCATTAGAATGTTTAAAGTTATAGGTGTGTGTCTTTGTAAGGTATTTGAATATTTTAGTGGTTAGTCCAAGTGCTTGGAGGCATGTGCCAGTTTGAATGTGTGCCATGTCATTATACCATAAAGTTTGTGAACATATGCTTGAGGTTGTGCAATCATGTGTGATTGAGTGCTTGACCTTAATATTAATATGTAAAAATGTAAACCAGCCATTTTGTGGCTAATTAGTTTGTTCATCACCAGCTTTCAAGATCTCGCTTTACTTTCAGGCCCGTACAAATACACACACTGCCAGTATGGTTAAGTGTAGATAAAGCTCCGTGGCTGTGACAGATGTGAGTGTGTGTGGATGTGTGTGCGTTTTTATGTGTGAGTGGCTTATGAGTAATGGCCAGTGGCAGGTAGAAAGGTGATGGATTGCCTGATTAGTGGTCTGGCAGGGCTCTTCTCACAGATGGACTGTTAGATGTGGGCATCTGGCTTTGACATGCACATACAAAGATACACACACATGCATGTAACACACTGTATACATCTGCACACACACATGTGGACAATCATGCCTATACTTGTACCTACTGAGACATCCATGCAGAAATAAACTTCTCTCATCGTTCACCATCTGTCTTGAGTCTTCTCTCCATCTCTTCCGTGTCCTCTCAATGTCCTTCTTTATGATCATGTGTGTGTGGGAGAAAGCACTTGTGTCCCCACGCTTTGCTCGTTAGTCAGCGTAATTACCAGGGAAGGGGAACAGATTAGGGTGTTTACGTGCCAGTATGTTTACATGGGCGGACACACATGCTTCTTGTATTACGTGAAAACGGACTAAACACACACACTGAGGTGGGAAAAGAGGAATTAATTGAGGGGGGATATTTTTTCAGAATAAAAGTCTGAACTCAAGTTGGGGAAAAATATATGAAAGAAAGTGATTAACAGGTCAATTTATTGGGTACACCAATTGAAGTGCTTGTTAACATGGTAATAGTTTAACTCATTTTAAACACACAAACGAAAATTTAAAGATTCAGAAATTGGTGCCTGGTCTGAGTTTCAGCTAATTCATTCAAATGGTAAAGTCAGAAGCTGGTACACTATAATTATATCTACTAAAAACGCAGTGTGGCTTTGCCTTGACCGCCACCGCTGTGTCCGCCATCACCGCATATCCTTTGTGTGAGTACGATCATTTTTAAAATTCGATTTTGATACTCTGTATACCTGAACATGTGCATCTTTATATTATTAAATTGGTGTCTATTCATGGATAGGAGGAGGATTGGAGGTGTTTGGGGATATATTTTTGATTGATCTCCTGTCACTTAATTTAATTTAAAAGAAAAAAAAATAAACAACTAAGTTTACTTTACCTGTATAGGAAGTCTTGTATAGAAATAGCCGATCCTTGACATCACTTTCTGTTAGGCAACTTCCTGTCTCTTACCGGATCCTCTGAAAGCATGGCAGACATATCATTGTTTTGAACCATTGACTGTATAAATACTGGACTGACATCACGTGACCCATAGGTTTCTGATGAGCGCATTTGAAGCCCATAGGCAGGTCCTACTGTCGCCATCTTACTGTTTCGTCATTATAGGAAAATCCTGAAATGGATGAAAAGGTAGAGCTGAGAGGGCTCTGTCACAGTGGAGCGAGCAGGAAGTACGCAGCTGCAACCAGTAATAGCGTTCTAACACACATCAATCAAAAGGACACGCCTCTAAATTTTTGAAAGCTTTAAAATCGAACATTTTAACATGGGAGTCTATGGGGATTGCTTTGTATTGCAGCCAGTCCTCTAGTGGTGGAGCGGTGAACTACAATTATATCAATTTCCGCATTGGCGTCACCATCGGCAGCCAGAGATTGCCGCCTGTTCTGAACTTGATCCGTTGTCATCCACTATCGCACATTGTAGATGCAATGTCATAAGTTCATCAAACTGTTAATAAGAATGTTCAACGATAAAATTATTTTGTTATTCTAAATTTGTTTTTCTAATCATAAAGTGAGTTTCAGAAAAAAATGGTTCTAAAGAAAAGGATGTTAAACCTAACTCCTACATTTAGCTAAATGTAAAATATTTTAGTGAGATTTTGTACCATACAACCAACAAATGTGCTGCTAAAGTAAAGACTGAAAATTATTTATGATTGTTTGTTGTAGTTTTCACCAAATGTTAATGAAGAAGTGTGGAAGTAAATATGGGAACCTTACAACGACTCTGTCTTCATTCAACACGGTTCAGCTTGTTGTTGTTGTATGCAGTGTTCCAACACACTGCATGAGAACGCTAAAGTCAGTATGTTGGTATATATTCCTTTTTTGTGTTGTACCCTTATCTGCTGGTCAAGCGCTAGATTGCAATTAATTTGACAATTTACTGTCCTGTGCAACGTGTAGGAAATCTATGGCGGTTGAGTAGTTTGTCCATGATGGGCTTCTGTTTAAAAGCTTTCTGCTAATACAGTGGAACAATACATCACAGTCATAAGTTTGAAATATTCAGAGCAAAGTTATCAGTATATAAAAAAAGACAATATTCAGTCTCAGTTAGTGTTCCATGTTTTGTTTCCTTCTGTGACAAGTTGTACCAAAGTCAAAATTACACGCTTGATGAAAGCCAAAATTCAAACACAACTTGGAAAATTTCTACACCAAAATGACAAATTGAAGGTCATCTTGATGCTTAATTGCTCCAGGCTCTCTCAGTTCTGCTCTGATGTAGCGCTCTGCATCTGACACATCCTGTGAATCCCATTCTGGATGATTACCTGCACCATCCGTCCTCGCTTCGTCACCATGTAATTTAATTTCATGTCGGTTTTCATGCCACACCTGCGGGTGCTTTCCCACTGAACTGACTGAACTGCACTGCTGACATTGCACAAAGGGATGCTCTCACATCAGTAGATATCCCACCAGGATGCAAGACAGCCAAAGCCCCTCTCTTCCTCCCTGCGGCCTCCTGGGAAGGGCTTCACAAATTGCACAAAGGATTTTGCAATGAAGATCCCAGCATTTCATGGGCTCCCTAGCGTCTCGATGCTGCGAGATAATAATGTCATGTGTCGTATGCCTATTCAGGCTCAAAGTAATATCATTTGCAGCATTTCCCTCTCTGCCTACAGCCTTTGCTCCATAAAGCTAATCACAGCACTTGGCTTTGGTTCGGGAAGGGCAAAGAAGGGAGAGAGGGGGAGTAAGCAGGGGCTAATAGCATTTTAAAGGTGGGGGACCACTCCCATTACTTATTATAATGAAAAGCTAATGCACACACCTAGTAAATGCATCTAAAATGAACTTGTGTGTGCAGTTATAGCAGCAAGCAAGCTCAAGCGAGATAGATACAACAGATAGATGGGAAGATTTCACGACCTAATACAGTTTAAAGCATTTGGTGACTTTGTGGAATTTTTCCTGGGGGTGATATCATGCAGAGGACACGGAGCTCTCATTGAGTTAATTAAACCTTTGTGAAATGATGTAAAGGGATAAAGTCTGAGACTCATCAAGTGATGCTGCTGTAAAACTGCAATTTTCAAGTTATGAAGTTGTTTCATGCACTGAAAGGGATTTCATGGGAATTCAAATAAAAATCGTAACAGGCAAGACATCTCATAAACTGAATAGCTTTTTAAAACCTTAAACTGCAGAATTATTTTCCCCATGGTAGTGACAAAAACTCCAGAATGGAGGTGTGCTTTGAAGCCACTTGGACTTGCTAGATTTTTGGTTTTCTTTATATTTTTTACACCTTTTTTAAAAAAAGGCAACATTATAAGCTGGAAAGATGCAGCCTTTTGTAAAAGTGGGTAAATGTGTGATTTTATAGTAGTTCATTTGCAAAAGAGAGCCAAATAAAGCACTGTTTTAAATAAAAAAAATAAATAAATCTGCTGTATGACAAGCTTACAAGCTTAAAGAAGGATTTACAATTTCCTAAAAGCCTTATAGTTTTTGAATACACACTTGTAGCTTCCTACTTTCTTCTGCCTCTCCAGGTTTGGAATCAGAACTTGTGTGTTTAAAAAAAAGAGAAAAAAAGTGTCAAAACTGGGTGAATCGTCCAGAGAGATGAATTGCAGTGACTTTTCTTCATCTGACTGTCAGCATTCTCCTCTTTGCCAAATAATACATCTGTGTCCCTCAGTTTTGCTTTATATATTACTACTGCATTGCAGCATTTTTGTGTGGTGTGAGTATATTTCTAACTTAAGTGACCTTGCTGTAGCTAATTATACACTTAAGTATGCTTCCCCTTGGCAATTTTATTTATTTACCAGTGATTTTAAACCAAAAGTTTTAATAATAGCACAGGCCTGCTGTTTAACTTTGTTCAACTCAAGGCATATATATATATATATATATATACTGTAATACTTTTATTCAGTGCAAGTGTTTTGATAGAGAAGGGGATGACATGTGGGATGAAACGAGTTGATTTCAAAGGGATGAAGTGAAGGTCAGACTGGGAGTGATGGTGAATGGCTGGAAGGTGCAATGATGAGCAGCCAATTTAGAGATTCGTGGTGAGTGCCAGATATGGCATTTTAGTTCCAGTAATCGGTGAAGAATAAGAAGATAGGAATAAGAAGGTTTCAAAAAAAGAAGTAAAGGTTATAGAATAGATGTGTGGAAATTCTGACATGAATGCAGTTGCCCAGGAGAGCAGACTAAAGCCCAGAATTAACTGTACTTGAAAAGAGATTTATTTAAATAAAAAAATAAATAAAAATAAAAATTCTTTTGGAATAGTACCTTTCAAAGAGTTGAAAATGGTCTCTTCTTGGAAATGTATATATCTTTACAGATCACTGTATTCTAAAGTAAGTTTATTATAGCATGAGTTCATCAATTCTCATGATTTAAAAAAAAAGGAAAAAAAATATCTTTTGCAAATGTTAAGCAACGGATCATCATTTTGTCCATCTTCAGACCTTCATTAGTTCAAATCGAATGTCCATTATAGTCACACTTAACCAACCTATTTGTGTAGCTTCTTACTGTAACATCTTCTGCCACTTATCAAGGGTCGGTTCAAGGGTGTAGCAGCCTAAGGAGGTAAGCCAAGACTTCCCTCCCCAGCCACATCTGCCAGCTCATCGGGAAGGATTACAAGGTGTTCCCCGGCCAGCTGGGAGATATAACTTCTCCAGCATGTCCTGGGTCTCCCCTGGCATCTCCTCCCGCAGGGACGTTACCCAGAACTCCTCACCAGTAAGGTGTCCTTTAGGCATCCTGACCAGATGCAGGAGCCTCTTCATCTGGCTCCGCTAAATGTAGAGCTTCTCGGTCTATTCTCGCTCTATCTGTAAGGAAGACCCCGACCACCCTGTGGAGGACACTCATTTCAATCACCTGCATTCATCGTTCTTTTAGTCAGTACCCATAGCTTGTGGCCATAGGTGATGGAAGGACCAAAGATCGACTCATAAATTGAGAGCCTCTCCTTCTAGCTCAGCTCCTTCTTCATCGCGACAGAATGGCGCTGAGTCCGCTTGACTGCAGACGCACTGATCCGCCTGTCGATCTCCCTCTCCATACTTCCCTCACTCGTGTACAAGACCTTGAAATACTTGAACTCCTCCACTTGGGGCAGACCTTGTTCCCAACCCAGATAGGGCACTCCACCCTTTTCCGGGTGAGGACCATGGTCTAAGATCTGGAGGTGCTGATTCTTATCCCAGTCGCTTCACACTTGGCTGTGAATCACTTTAGCAAGTGTAGCTATTTGCTTCTCATTATTTGAGAAAAGCATTTAGTTCTTAGTTGTCACATCTCCAACATGTAAGCTAACATCCTTTACTTTTTCATTCTAATGTTAAACTTCTTCACAACAGATGCAAAATGACTTTCCATGCGAGCATGACTTAACTAAATTCCTGTCTTTGCTTTTGCTGAAGAAAATCCTGAAAGGTTTAGAGTTAGCTAGCTTCATGCTTAAACTGTTTGAAATTTAGCTAGCGACTCATAAACTCCTGACACGTACTCATTGGTTGTGGTGTTATGTGAGCACATAAGTAGCAAATATTTGCTGTTGATTTAAAAAGGTCCTCCACTTAGACTTTGTAAAATCTCCAGATCATTAGCATATGTGACATCTCATTTTTCTGTTGAAAAAAATCCCCAATATCCAAAGAAAACTTAAAAAAAAATTAAACATATATTTTTTAAATAAAGTATAAAAGAAATTAGATCCTTTTCCTGCACTGTACTATAAAAAAAATCCTGAGACATTTTTACATTGCACATGCATCCCTTCAGCACAGCCAGTACCTTTCCCCAAGATCTGTTGGACATTAATGATACCTCTACTCTGCCTCTACACTGTAAGCCATTGATGCATTATTGATGTTTATGCGCTTAGTCTTTTATCCAGATCGTTTAGCCTTACACCCAGTGGGTTCAACTTCAGTAAAAAAAAACAAAAAAAAACCAAAACAAAACACAGAACAGTTGCCATTTGTTATTACATGACATACTATTACCCAAAAGTTCCTCCTACGCTGTGATGCTGACATGAAATATTCTGCAGAATTTCATGCCGTTTGATGTTAAAGATTTCTTTGCTATGTGTGAATTTGTCTGCATCTGTGTGTGTATAAGGATTATAGCACCCTCTAAAGATACACTGTTGTGCCCACCCACCGTTTGTCCTTTCAAGGTCAGTAACTACAACGTGGTAAAAAGGAGAGGGTGGTCTTTACACGCTCTACAGAACACTCCTACTCCCCCATCTCCTGGTCACGTTCCCTCGCCTCCTTTTCCTCACGACGTTTCGTCCTGTAATTTCTCTTTTGTATTGCCTTTTTTAACCTCTACTGTCTGATCCTTCCTTTTTTTTTTTTTTTTACACCCACCTTCAAACTTTGCTTTGAAAATATTGTGCCTCTGTTGATTGTAAGAGCACCTTATACCTTGATTTCAAGGGTAATTGATAAGACCCAAAGCACATTGTACAAAATGTGCCATTTTTTCCTGGAGCCCAAGGATGGGGAATCAGGGTGTCTTATATGAGCCCTTTATATTGAAATAGTTAATTTTTTTAGATATTTTCACAGACTACAGAATCACAGAGATTGTTGTAGTTATTTTTCTGTGTGTGTAAATTAAGCAGCTGCAGAAAAAAATTCTGAAAACATTGTTGTTCATAATGGTGTCCTGTTGGTTATTTAGCGATTTTGGAAGGAATTTTAACATTTTTTCTTTCTGTTGGACAGAGTACAAAACCTGTATGATAAATGCTCGCCAGTCACTACTGGGTATGTTCCACCTTGGAAACATTACTGGCAAGAGATGATGGCCTGATCCGAGACAGAAAGCTGGCAGACAGGGAGGCAAGAATGGTACAACAGAGAACAGATATTTGGAAGGCAAAGGTAGAAAAAAGAAACATCCATGTAGCTGTTGAGGTGGGGTATCTATGCAGTCGTGGACTGATACACACACAAGTTCCCCTGACTGTGTGGACAGGTGGGTCCAGTCAACCCTTACAGTGTGTTTTTTGCCAAATAAAGCCTACGGTCCATGCAGATCCATCATGCCAGGCATGAGTTGTGGACATGAGGACCTGGGGAGTCTGCCCAGTGCACCTCTTTACAGAGGAAATACTATACTGTCAGGGTCCCTGGCAAAATATTATTGTCTGGACATGACATTAGGGCCTCAAGGATTACTAAATTCTGCCAACACATAAGGTCACACACTTCTCTGGAACTTTCATAAACGCATGACTGCTTCAAGCATGTGACCTTACAGGCTTTTACCTTTTCATTACCACTGTGTTGCTAGCGATCCGGCAGTACACACTATCACCATCTGGTGGTTATTAAGATGGTTTCAAAGGGTGAAGGCTGGGATCTCCAAATCTGGTCCTTAAGTGCTGGTGTCCTGTAGGTAATTTATATTTCCAACCGACCCAGTGATCTCCACAGTTTGTTAAGTTCTGCATAAGTCTGTTAATGTCCCATTCATTTAGTGGGCTGCTGCTGCAGGGAAGCATGGGATCCCTGCAGGATACTGGCCCTTGAGGAGCGGTGTTGAGGATTACCGGGTTAAGGGGTAAAAGTTCAATTAAAAGTTAGATTTGCTAATTAACGTGCAATATAATTTGGATTTTCTGTGTGTGAAAGAAAGATACAGCATGAAAAACATGTTGGCTTTGCCAGTGCTTTGGCACATTTCTCCAATTAACTCAACAAAATTTGCAGTTTTTACTCACCATCAGATGGTCATCATTTAAGAGTTGCAAAAATGAATATCAACATTAATCTGCTTCTGAAAAATACATCTTTTTGCACTAAAGACTTGCTTGAAGTTACTGTTCTGATCAACCACAAAGAGTCGGAAACAGCTGGGATCAAAATTACATACAAGTAGGTTTCTATCTGTGTGTGTGGATACATGTTTTGGGGTTTACGTTTTGGGGTTTAATTATTGATGTCCTGTCATATTTGACTGGTCTGACTTTTACTTAACAACATCAAACACTTTTAATGGGGGTATCACTTCAAGGATCTGGAGCATGACATTTCAGTGTTGTTTCAATCTACTTTTGATGTTCAGGAAAAGAATATGTGGGAAAGTCACACTTTTACAGACAATTTAAGCTTATTCTTTGATCATAAACTGCACCTTTTGTAATTCTGAAAACTCTGACTAGGGCTCAATGTATCTCACTAAGCCATTAATCTCACTTTTAGTACACCCCTTAGGCCTCAAGTTCTTCCACACAAAACTTGAAATACTGTTTCTTCATTGACTTAGATTTGCGCTAACCTTCTCTAGGAAGCTGGCTTCTTTTGAAGTTTAGATCACTGTCATTGGAGAATCCATCTTTCAGACTGCAAGCAATCTGCTTGCATCCAGGACTGAGTCCAAGTTGGAGCCGTGACCTCAACAGCACCTTTTAATTTTTTTTTTTCCTTTTTGTACTAAATTGATCTTATTAGTTGAAGTTTGTTGGTGACATTAATGGGGTGATACTTTGTGCAGCCATCTGCTTAAAAGACACGTTGCATGGAGGGTTACAGTTGTTTGTGACGATCTGTTTTGGCTTTTGTAGATTTGGATGTTAATTTAAACAGAAAAAAAAGATCCTCACCAAAATGTGGATGCAGTGTTGGAAACAAATTATTTGCTGGAGAATTAAATTTCCCTTCATATGGAACTACAGGGAACTGGCCAAACCACAAAAAGCAGTCTTTATAACCCTGATTGCTGATGACTCAGAGGATCTTCTGCAGACTATTAAAGCCGTACCACAATGACTCATAAAAAGCCATCTAACCCTTATACTCTCATCATTTTTTTTTCAAAAGAAATATGAGTTGTAGCGTGATAACGTGTTACTTACATCTTGTGTGTGAGCTTTGCAGCCTCTGCAGGCTCTTTTCTTCGAAACAGAACAGGGCTTTTCCTTCTTTCCAAAAATTACTTCATCTTTCTGTTGGCTTACGTGCTGCTCGCAGACAACCACCAAGGCCTCTCTGCGAGTCCCTGAGTATCACAGCCCTCCCTTGATCTTGTTTACTTAGTATTCCATAAGAGCTCCAGAACGATGGGAAGGAACCAGCATGTTGGTTAAAAAGTAAATAAATAAAAGAGGAAAAGGAAGAGGTGGATGGCTGCCGTTCTCCTTTACAACCTCTCCACTCTGCTCTTTGACACTAGAAAGAACTTCCACCTTCTGCTAACTGTTCAAAGACGGTAGAAAATGCTCTTTGAAGCGGCCATCAAAAATACTTTTTTTGTTTTTAGCCTCTACTGTTTTGTCAGGCTGAATGCTCTAAGGAGTTGGATGACTTCTTGTCTGAGCTGTACGCATGAGAGGAAGCGAGAAATAGTAAAACATGAAGAGACTGAGGATTCTCAACCTGTAGGAAGTAAAAAAAAAATTACTCTGTAACTTCTGACCTTTATCTCATGTTATCCCACTGGTTTTCGCAAAACTTGTATTTCTCTTCTTTATTTTCAGTGAACAGTTTAATTTGGAAAATTAGCATGAATTATGAGAGCATAGTGATTCATTGTTCCTTTTTCTCATATTCACATTTTTCTTTCTCTCAGGTTTTTTTTAAATTTATTCCTTATTCCTTAGCTTGTTCTCCAACACTCATTTGTTCTTTCAGAGACCTCTACAATACAACTCAGATAATATAGTGTAAGTATTTAGAGTTATTAAAGAAGGTGACAAAGCCAAGGTGAAGAGAATTCTAGGTCTTTTTATTCTCCACAGTTCACAGGTTTTTTTTTTTATCTCTTTGGCTTTTAAATGAGTTGAATGCTCATAATAATTCACTAAAAGTAATAATTCAGTAAAAGTACAAGTAAAATGATATGTTTTTGGAACAATTAGAAAAAAATAAGGGTATTAAGTGCAGTGTTTAAATCATTTAGTCACCCACATTTAAATCTGGTGATACTATGGGTGAATTCTTCCTTTAATTAGTGATACAGATGCCTAATGGGAAAGTCTGACTTAGAAAATATAGAAGGTATATGGAGGTATATCTGTCTACAGGACATGTGCCCTCACTGTGTCCACTCAATGTTATAAACACCATGACAAACTTCTCCCCAGTCAGTCCAAAAAA
>JBAMHX010000027.1:6717801-6728335 GCA_037177515.1 Pseudomugil tenellus | reverse complement strand
ATGTAAAGCACCTTGAATTGTCACGTACTTGAAATGTGCTATACAAATAAACTTGCCTTGCCTTGCCTTGCCTTACAGTAAATGTAAAGTTAGCAACACCATTAGTCTTTTATATTCTGTATTTTTAATCTATTTATTTTTTAACATTTAACACTATCACTACGGCTGTCATTTTTTTTTTTTTTTTTTTTTTTTTTTTGGTAATGAGGACAAATGTATTGTAATTCTGCAGAGGCAGTTTTAACACGAAACCAATGTGATGAACCAGCAGCCATGGTAAAACCCCTCACTGTGTCTCGGCATGCCACCTGCATCTAGGTTAAAACATTTGCTCTTGAACACACTGCAGATACAACCCCCAACTGTCAGCTTCAGCTTTCAGGCTAACCTTTGCAGGAGGTCATATTTTTGCAATGTGAAATGGAGCACGCGTTTGCACAAATTAGTCTCTTTTTTCTAAGATTGTTGTTAAGGCTTTTGTATCAAGCATAGTTCTGGCTCAAGCAGCAACCTCTGTTGAGAAAAAGATAAAAAAATAAAGGGAAGCATATGCCGAAGTGAGAAAATTTCTTAGCTACAAGCAGCTCGGAGTTTGATAGACGCCAATCCCTCTCATACCCTTCTCTTAGTTCCATGTCTTTGCCCATTTTTGTATTTTCCGGGAGGGACGGCATGCGTGACGGTGCCAAGATGTTGACTGTAGAAACCACCCAACGAGCTTCATTTTTACTCTTCAGACACTACCTGGGAGATTCCTAACTTTATATACAGTCAATGTCCTGGCGTAATCAGTTTTGCTTTACTATGTCTAACCTAAAAAAAATCTGCATTAGGTTTCAACTAACATGCATATATTCAGCACTAATGGTAAATGCAGTCAATGTTATACAAATATACTAAATTCATTCAAAAACCACTATGTCAAATCTCGCATATTTTGATACTGTAACATGCTGAACTTAGTACTGTAAGTGAAACAGAGAATAATAGCAAACTGACTAAATTCCTTACAGCATTAAATTAAACCAAAAAATATTTAAACAGGTTTCTTACACTAACTAGATAAAGTACATTGGTAAGTTTCAAACTTATTAATAGGGTTTACAGAGGTGTATTTAATATTGGGAGAAGGACATAGGAGACGAGGCTGTTGTTTTATCACGTTGTTGCACTGGTAAAGCCTTTGAAGACTAGTTATTTAATGCTTGTTTAAGATTTTTTACTTGTGTAGTTAACGTTCTCAAGAATGGATAAAATCCCTAGTACATAAAAGCAGACTCCTGTAAAGTCTGTCCTCAGAAAAAGCATCAGTGTTGCTCTTTCACTCCTCGTTTCATTAGTCAGGTTATTTTACTGGATGGGATGTATCTTCAGTTCATATGGTTACAGATGTTTAGAGTGCATAACAGTCGACTCCAGGGGCACCCAGTCAATCCTGCACATGAATGAGACTAACAAAATTTATGACATTTAGTTGAGAGAACGTAGGAACCATCAATTGCGTTCAAGCCATCCCTGAGTGGGATCGATATTGGACAGTTGGAGGTACAAGTGAAAATTGAAATGGCTGTGGAAGACATGCACAGCCAGTTCGGTGAGTGAGATGCTCTCAGCCATCACTTCCTTCCACCTTACAAGGCAATTTTAGACAAGTCAGCAGTTTAATTATGTCAAGACATTTATTGTGACAGGGTAGCTGTGTCTCATTAAGGGAGGGAGGGGGGAAATGTTGTCATTGTCATGTTACAGCACTTACATGATAGCTATTACTGTACATGTTCTCATAATGTGTTGTATTGAACAGCGACAAAAAAGATCACTACCACTAAATTTTAGATGTGTTTTTTTTTGGGGGGGGGGGTGTGAACTGTTTCATTTGAACAACTAATCACCCATTGTTTGCATTTTAAAAAAAGCAGATTTGCACCTAGGATGCTGAACTAACCTGCATGCAGTTCAGACTTTTCACTCAATGACAAGAATTGTTGCCACAGATATTCCAAACTGTTGTCATTTTAAAATAAAAAAGAAGAACAGCAACAGCAATTGCTAAGCCACAGAAGCTGATCCCTTCAGGTCCTAAAAAACTTCCAAAATGTTAAAGTAAAAGGTGATGCAACAAAATCTCCTGCCCTCCTGATCAGCAATGCATACAATGGCTGAAATCTTTCAGTAAAATTTAGTTTAGAAAATCATTTAAAGTCACTAAACTATTTTTTTTCAGAATAGGATGCATGAGTAAATATTGTTATAATGGAAAATTATATTTTGTGTCTGAAGGTCGATATATGCACCATTTTGTATTTTTTAAAAAAGAGAATTTCCATTTGAAACATTTTCAAACATATCACCACTCACATACTTCCATGCTTCTTCTAAGTTAGTTCATGTACTAGTGTGCAGTGTTGACTTTGGTTGGGAACAGTAATTTGCCATTACCAACCACCCAAAAATGAAAACCAAAATAAAACAAACAAAAACAAAGTTTTCTGCTCTTTACAACTTTTCTGTGCCTTTTTCGGGTACTTATTGGCATCATGTTCTTCCTGTTCCATTTCTTCTTCTTCTTTGGTGTGCTCCTTTCACTAGTGGCGTTGGGCTATTTGACTCAATACTGCCACTGCAATTTCCTGTGACATTGCTCCTTTTTTAAATAACAGATGGCAAAGATTTTTGAAAAGGACCAAATTACATGCATGACAGAGTAGCCGTACCAAATTGTCCGTCCGTGTCTGACCTCTATGTTGACTATAACTGAACCTTTATATACACTCAAATACACTTTTGGGATGACTGTCAGATTGGTTAGACTAGAATGTATGACTAGAATATGTACAATAAATCTTCTGTACGTCAAGCAAAGGCCCTCTGAGAAAGAGGCTGGATTTCTCCAGGTGTGGCCACACACATGTTGCAAAAATGCAGACTCTGCCCTTACAGGAGAAAAATTTCTGACACCAAGTTGTAAAATAAAGCGAGCCTGTCAAAGACGAAGGAGTCTGGAATTGGATTAAAAAAGCATTAAGGTTTATTAAAATTAAGGACAACGAGAAAAATATACAAAGTTCCAACAATGGAGAAGCTTGGACAGAGATCTGTTCAGGTCAGAAGTCTGTTAGCTACTGACATATGTACCAAAGAGACACGAGTTTACAGCTGGCACATTTGCTAAATACATAACATTTTTGAAATTATATTCTTGTTTGCATGATAATAGTGTTCACAGATAGAACTGTACCAAACACAAGGATGCATTTTTTAGTTTATGTACGCCATAACAATATGAAATCAGAAAATTCCACAACGCAAGTAGATTTCAATAGTATAGAATCAGTTTGATCGACGATATAGTATCAGTAGTAGTTCTATTATTACTGGTTCCAGGAATTTATCTCTACATGTTCATGCTGTAGCTAACTTTAAGATTAACGAGCAGCCTTGCTGGCTTCTTGTTTAATTTAATCTGGATCACGTAGCTTTTGCTCATTTAGCACTAACACAAATGCTGAGGTACTCTTTGTGAATCTATTTAGTTAGTTTTCAACTCCACTGTAAAAATCTTGATGAACCAAGTTGAAATTTGTCCTTAATTACACTCAATGATATCCAAATATGACATGAAAATAAATGTGGTGCTACCAAATTACTATATTAGCACTGTTACGTAGCTTCATGCTAACATCAGTAGTTGCACTTGGGCAGGTACACAAACCCCCTTTCTAGAAATGTGCAACTAAATTTCAATATTTCTAAAAGAAGATTGATTATAAAATATTTAGTAAATTTTTCTTTGAACAGGTGTGCATGAAGGTCTGGAAATAAGTTCCTGTGCACATCCTTTAGTGATCCATCAATCATTTGAGATGGCATTTGAGGAGCCCAATCAGATGCCACCCTGCCCACTCCGCTAGTTCTGCCCCTGGCTTTTTCTCTGCCAGCTCAAAGGCATACTATTGTCTCATCTGTACATTCACCAGTGCCTATTAAAGGTGCATCAGTCTCAGCTTGAAAGTCACGTAAAAAGGAGTTTTGTGATTGTGATTAGATGCTGTCTCTGTACTTGTAAATCACGTGGTGAAGCTTCACGAACAGTGTCAGTTTGAATGTCAGTCCACACATCCTAAATTTCTTTTTTAATTATCTGGCAGGTCTTTCTTGGCTGGTTTTAAAGGGAGTGGTGTATTTTGCATCTTCAGCTACAGCAGTCTTTGAAAAATAACAGAAGCAGAGCATAGTTGTTGAGCAGAGAAAAAAAAGATCTTGCAAAAATGTTACGTCCTTAAATAAAATGCAAGAAAGGGCAGAACAAAGCACCCCAGCAACAAACTCCACAGAAAATCTTGTCAAAATCAAAAATTCATTTGACAGCTGGAGGAAAACATGGATACGCTCACTCTCTTTTTCACTCCAAAGGTCATACAGGGAAAGAGCATGTATTTGTGTCAGATACGTTTTCAGTTTCAGTGGCAGTGTGCTTCCAGCGAATCCTGCTGAATACCACAATGTGTGACTTGATGCCCAGGCTGGATCATTTTTTGCGTTTCAATGGGATGGATTTTGTTTGTGTTAGGTAGGGAATATTGCAAGCTAAAAGCTCTTGAGTTCTTAAAGTTAAGCTCTTGTGTTACAGTAGTCATTATGCGCTAACTCTCAGTGAAAGCTGGGATGAAAACTGCATCTCAGCTTTGGTGCCACATAATGTTGAATCAAAAGCTGACAAACAACCAATAAAAGGATTTTTTTTTTTAGAATCTTACAATGTGCACTCTCTTGAAGAAAAAAAACAATATTTTCCAAATGATTGATGAATGATATCCATGTTAAAACAGAGTTAAAAGATATTTCTAAAGTCTTAAAAATGTTTAAATTGTCTAAATGTCTAAATTTTAGCATGTAATTTTTAGTTGTTCATATAATCGCTATTTTCACTATTTCTTCAGTTTATTTAAACTGTAATTATGATGCACTTTGCCAAATCAGGAAATGATGTGTATTTTATGTTATTGCCAATCAAACATGAAAAATCATGTTCTTTTTTCCCCTTTTTTTACTTTACAAGAATTGTTTTGGGTCAATTTTTCTATGTGTAACTCGCTGAAGAAAATATTTTCAAGATCAAATGACAGAATAGGGATATGTTTTTAAAATATTATTCTAGGAATAGTCTTTATCTTAATTAGGTAGAGCCCAGAAAATATTAGTTTCCTTTTATAAAATCATTTTTGTTTTTTTTTTGTTTTTTTTTTCTAACTTAAAAAAAATATGCTAAAATTCCATTTATGTGAGTTTTGCTCAGCAAGGCATTGGAAAATGACTAGTACTGGTGAAACTTCATTTTAGAAATAAATTTGATAGTAGAATGAGATTCCATTAAAAAGTAATGTTACTGGTCTTGAATCATGAGGACAAATATGCAAATATGACATTTTTCTGTCAGAAATTATACTAATGTACATACATGCCCCAAATAAGTAAAAAATGCAGTAAATAATTTTAAGTGGAATCAAATTAACATAAACAGTAAGAGTTTGAAAATAATAAACAAACGTGAACAAATGATTAAATATAGTTTTAGTTTGTTTTACATGCACTTTCTTGCCATCAGTCTATAATGCCACCAACACTCATAAAGTCTCAAAACACACTACCAGGAGAGAACCTTTATGTTTCACCCTATTCACAAGTTTGCAAGAGATTGGCTTGTTAGTGTCAAAAGCTAACTGTATATATTTACATTCATGGCATGGTAATTTCATTACATGTAATAACTTTGCAGCTTTGCATCACTACTTCTTGGAAGCAGCTGTGCTTTTCTGATATTGTTTTCCCTTGTAAAAAGTAATAACCCATGGCTGGCCATTATTTCTATTGTTAGGTTATTATATTTATCAGGGAATGTCATGCTTTGCTGCTTCAATGTTTATTAATTCAAGACCAAGAAAAAAAAAAGCTCAGTTGTTTCCCCAATACTTTTGTCTTTTGTATCTTAGACGAATAAATGACGACCAAGTACAGTAGCTTTTCTCACATGTTGGACTCAATCTAATTCTGCCCACACAGCCCCCGTACCTGAACCCCCTTCCCCCAAGACACTAGTGGAAGCGGTGGAAACAAGCGTAGGAGATGGTGCATATTTGTCTTTTGAACTCTACAGGAGTGAGGTGCTTTCAAACGCTCCCAGGTGCAGATTTTTCTTAGATGCTGCGAGGAAGGGCAGGGAGTTCAGCTGGAGAGGGACAGGAGAAGACGTGAAGAAGGGAGAGGAAGAAACAGTAAAAGTGCTTGCAAAAGAGAAATAAAGAGGAGGCTAACACAAAAAGAGAGTGCACTACAAAGTGTAGGAATGGATTTGTGTATCCCGCTGAGGGTGAAACGGTAAGCCACTTTCTATGTTTTGGAGGAAGAGGATTGATTTCCCCTTCTGTGACCTCTGTCTCACTCACTGTTGTTGCCAAGTGTGATCCAAAAGTCTTTTAACTGGAGGTGGAAATACACTGGCTGCAGCGTTAGGAAGAAAGTGCGGGAAGACCAAATGTTTGCATGTGCAGTGCACAACAAAGTAGTTAGCGCTGTAGCCTCACAGCAGGCTGGTTGCCGGTTAGATCCCTGGCTCGGACGGTGGCCTTTCTGTGTGGAGTTTGCATGTTCTCCTTGTGTTAGCGTGGGTTGTCCTGCAGTCCAAAGACATGTGCCCTCACCACAACCATAAGGCTGCAGTACAGGGCCCTGACCACCAAATTGCGAAGGCAATGATGCTGCACTCAGAGCAGGGGTAGTTTCCAAAGTGGAAGACCACCATGAGGGGAAAAATGGTTAAGTAAAGATAAAAAAAAAGATTCATTTAAAAGAGAAAAAACTGCTATATTAAAAAGGTAACCATTGAGCCCTTTTTTTTAAAAAAAAAAAAAAAAAACAACAGAACTTTATGTGGCCCTGAGGTCCTTACACAGGGCCTCACTGTGGCCCATAATGGCAAAATGGAGTCTCACCATTGGTTGGTCCGATTATTGGACACATGTGAGATAAATAATTTCTAATCTTGTGAGAAATAACAGATATGATCTTGTTTCTCATCCAGCTTAGCCTGAAATCTTTTGGATCTCGTTACAACCATGCCATAATCATGGTTCAAGCATAGGCTAAAGCATTGTCAGGAAACTGTAATACATTTTTAAAACCTTCTTTTGTTGCTCAAAGCTAAGCAAACAGTGACTGATAAAAAATAAAATAGTGTGCAGTCTCTATTTCAATACACTTAAATTAAATAAAGGGTAGGGATTTCAGACTAATTCATGGTGTGAATGCATTGACCTTCCCCCATGCAGTCTCAAGGATTTGGGGTATTCAACCAATGCCAAGAACTTAATTGCTGTCCTCTGATAAGCGGAATACCTATCCTTTTGGCAATGACTTTGTGTATAGGTTAACTGCTGATTGTTGAAATTTAGTTTTAGCCAGAAGGGGTTACATAGCAGTTTGCTTAATCATCATGAAAAAATTTCGGCGGAACAATAAAGAAGGAATAAACAAAGAAGCAAAGACTGTTTCACCAATCACAAAGTAGAAGCATCCTTCCTTTGACGTCTATATTTCCGCAGATATGGTTCTCGAGATCTACCATCCTGCAAGTTTTTAATGCGTCCTGTCTCATCACACCTAAATCTAAAGGCTGAATTATCTCATCCATATCATTCAGCTTTACAGAGGACTGAAAGCAAGTCATTCATTTGATTCAGGTGTGTTGGAAAAGGGTTGCATCTAAAACTTGCGGGATGGTAGATCTGTGTCCTTCAGTCAAATGTTGATGATAAGAAATGTTTTCATGTTAGATGGTTTTTTTTTTTTAAACTGACGTAAAACATTTAAAATTGTATCTATGTGAAGAACCTTGAGACAATATTGTTGTTAAATGGCACTATACAAATAAAGTTGAATTGAACTGAATTGAAAAAGTAGTACAAAGTTTCTTTAGTAGCTCTCTGGAAGCAACTCTAATAGTGTGCCTAAAATGCCAAGTACATGGAACACAACATTGCCATTTTTCATAAACACAGAAGGGCTTTATGAGAGTAATGGTGCCTATGGTGCCCCTGTACAGCCCTATATCTAGCAACACCCCTGGTGTGATTAGCAGCAGCATTATGCAACAGAGAAAATGTTAAAACTACCAGCTGTTGATGTGTCACAAAATTAGAAAAAAAAGAGAATTGTGTTCTTATAGACTTAATCTCTCTGTCTCTTATTCAGTAAAGATTCACAGACTAATTTGATTTCTTCTCCTCCTCGCCTCGTTTTCATTCACACTCCCTCTGTGCAGAAATTCTGGACATTCTCAAACCTCCTTCAACAGGTCATGTCCCCACGTCGGATCAGTGAAACATAAAATTAAAAAGACTCTTAGCCTTTTGACATCCCCTCTCAGGGTTTCAAAAGTTAATCTGTCCTTTGTTGAATTCAAATTAACTTGACCTTCGGCTTTACAGCCTGTGTGTTCCACTGAACCTTTTAAATAGCTCAGGCCACACCAGGGCTGTTTGCCTAAATGATACAAGCCGCACGCTGCCCTCAGGGATAAACACACAATTACATTTAGGTAAAAAGGTGGGCAAGTAGGGGTGGTCATTAGGGAAGTAGGGAGTAGGGAAGGTCAAATCAGGTATGAGCTTTGAGCAGCTTCCCCTGACCAAAAAATAAAAAATAAATAAATAAAGTGACTTAAAGGTTCGTCTGGGAGTCGAAATAAATCACACGGCTGTAAAACTGCAAAACTACACTGCCCACCCTCATAAATTGGCATCTCCCAGTCACTCGCACCCCTCTACCGGCTTCACACATGCTTTATGACAAGAAGATCAGGACCGCTAAGCGAACAGGGGGTCAGGCGCTCGTATATCTTTTAGGTGAAGGAGGAGGTACGGCGAGACAGGTTGTCTCGGCCAAAGAAGAAAAGTGAAGTTGGGATGAAAGGACACAAAAGGCAGGAATAGAGTGAAGAGAAGTTACTTTTTTTTTTTTGCTATATCTCCATGCGTCATTGTGCTGGAAACTCAAACCCAGCTCTGGTAGAATAGATGGATTTCCCTTTCAACTCGCACTTTGCATATTAATGAAGAAAAATTGATTTCCTTGAAACTACAACGCCTTTGTTTTAAGATGTAGGAATCACATTTAATGCCCTCCATATATTATGTGAAGACAAGTCTTTTGACATAGAAGCATTTGCTAATTATACATTAATTTACTTAAGTAATGACATCATTAACATAAGTAGTTGTTGGTGATTATTTAAAGTATATTAGTAGCTTAGAGGAATACAAATGCTTTGAGCTCCTCAGCTTTAAGGCGTGCAAAAATAAGCAATTTAACAGATTTATTCATTTTTAATTTACATTGTAGGTGCACGATGAGATATTCCTGGAAAACAAGATGCATCTGTTTGAATGCAATGTGGAATGCAAATAAAAGCCCACTGTTGCGACATAAACCTTTAAACATTCCTTTAAAAGCTATTGATTTACGTCAGCGAGAGGATTCATATTTTTTATCATCATCTGAATTTAGGTGTTGTTCACCAGATCAATACAGCTTAACTTCTTATAAAGCTAAATGGCACATCCACTGGAGCTTTTTCTTCATTTTTTTTTTTTTTTTTTTTACTTATGATGTTATTGGCTTTTAAGTCAGTTGTGCACTGAGATGCCGGAGGAGTTTTACCTCCTTTGTTTTGCGGCACCCATGCTGTGCTCCTTTCTGTGCAGAGGAGGAAATTCATTTACCTACAGGGGGCAATTTTGCTCACGCAAACTGTTTGGAGAAGGTGTTTCTCATTCTTTATGGGGCCATTTCATCAGAATCCCTGTTTGAAAATAGACAAACACTCGCATTAACTTTAAAATTATGACATGTGCCATGAGGAAAGCTGTTCTTGTAAGTTCTCCAGACTTTTACCTACTCAGGGTCAGTTATGAGCCCTCTGAGACAGCTTGAAGGAGCAGTTTGTGCTTGTGTATTTAGAATGACAGAGGCTACTGCAGATGATTTTAATAGGTTGGGTCAAGGATTTAAATTTCTGTTTGAATCCTTGAAATGCCCTAAAATATTTTAAAAACATGCAAATGTAAAAAAATCTATGTATTTTTCTTGAAATCCATATAAACGTCTTTTTCTTCAAGAAGCACTGAGTTTCTCTCACCAAAGACACAGATGATGATGATGTTTCTTTCTGACCCCTCATTCTCTGAATAGGGATGAAAATGAACTCGAATCTTTCACTGGGCTCCCACGCCACAAACAGAATCTGCAGAAAATGATGCAACAGAAAGAGTGTTGTTCTGCCAAAAATGCTTAAACTGCAGAATTTATTGATGCACATTCACTATGAAGTAAATGCACATGTTAAAGAGGCATGTCTTGCACATTAGCGTAGCTAGTTCTACTTCCAGCACCGTGTTTGGGATGGTGTGGCTTTCCTTTTTTTTTTTTAACTTGTCTTGTCCAGCATTAAAACAGGCTGATAATGTGGATTGCGGAGATA
>JBAMHX010000027.1:6690879-6705455 GCA_037177515.1 Pseudomugil tenellus | reverse complement strand
TTATGTAGTATGTGCATGATTTAAGTATTGTGTGTGAGAGTAAACAATTGATTTTGGCCTATACGGCACCTCATAGAAATGCACCTAGTGTTGTACCTGTAGTCACGACATCTACTCAAAGGTGAAAATATTTTTTGTCCAATTTGATGACCACCATTCACATCTTTGCTTGGCATTTAAAGAAATATCTTTGGCCATCTTTACAACTAAGAGTCAGTCATTTATTCAAAGTGTACCTCTTAGTGTTAATGGTTGCTGGGTAACAACTCCAGTCTGCTTCTCCAGATGTTTGTTCAAATACCCCGAAGTTTTTTAACAATATTTTTTCAACAATCAGGAAAATACAGAGAAAGAAACAGATAAACACTCATGCAATCATATCCTCTGTCTTTATAGTTAAATTGTCCAGCATGAAATGAGTCTGAAGCAGGTTTTTATGGACTTCCTCATCTGATCAGCATTGATAGAAACACAGCCGCTAATTTTCTTATTAGCAAGTGTAAGAAACACTATTTTCAAAGTTGTTGAGTTCATGCCTGCAAGAGTTTACGCACCTCACTTTGCCTTTGCCTGAATATGCAAAATGATATTTCACAAGGTGCCTCCGAGCAGGTCAGCAATAACTCAAGAATTACGACAAATTAGATTGACCGATGTTTTTAACTTGTCAACAAGAGAAAATCCCCCCTGTGTAGGACAGACTCCTGCAGTCTTTTTCAGCCAAAAATGGCAAACTAGACTAATTATCTCTGGCAGTTGTTATTATCAAACGTGGTAATGCACACAGCCTGCAGAATACAGCACAATCATGCTTGTTGGTGGAGATAAGGGCCAAGTGTGTGGCTGACAAGCTTGTCCCCTGGCAGGTAGTAGTAATTACTGAAACTCCAGTTGCTACACAGGCTACCACAGACAATACAAACAAATTTAAGTGTCTTGTATTGGATTAACCAGCATTTAGAATAGCCATGTAAGCATGTTTTGCTTTAAAACCACCTTAGAGACACTAAGATTGGCCGTTTGTGCCCATGACGACTTTACTTGTGAATGGGAAAATAGACCTAAAAGTTGTATTTCAGTATCATTATCTGCCATTGAAACGAACTGTTCCATTAGTTTTACTTGGTTTGTTGAAAAATGATGATAAAGCCTTTGTGTCTTGCAAAAATTACACCAGGAGTCCTGACCAATTGTGATAAATATCAGCAAGCTATGAGATTATAATCATCAAGATTTTAAGACTCCTAACCATCAGAAATATTTCATACAGAGTTTTAGATTTGGGATAGAACATTGCAGAAGTTGTGTAGCCTGATTTCAGCAGAAGCGGAGCTATGGCACCAATAGAAAATACTCAAAGGAAAGATGAATACGACAACAAAAACTATACAGACGTTGGATAACATACTAGGACTCTATGAGCTTGCTGCTTAAAGGGTCCTCTCTAAAGCAGAAGAACATCAGTCCAGAGCATCAGTGATATAAACCACAAGACCAGTGACAAACAGCAGACAGTGCAAACACTAATACAAATTACCTTATGCTTCGTCCTCATCTTCAATCACTCCTCGCATCCCTGCTCACCCTGTCATACCTACAACTCCTTACTCATCAGACACTATTGTCATGCACCCTCCTTCGGCAGGCACACAGGGCTAAATTATTGGTCCCTTTTTAATAAGGCTATGGATTGTTTGAAGAATGGCACCCGCAGTGCTGTTGATTATATCGAAAGCCTGTTGTTTTATATCCCGCGAATGTCAGATTTCTGCTATTTACATCCCTCAACCCCTGCATGCCAGTGAATGGTTATTGATTTTGCTAAAGATGAATGGTGGAGGGGGGGGGGGGGGTAAATTAAAAACAAAAAGACAAAAAGGCATCAGGTGGAAGAGACTTGGAGGGGTTAGGATGAAATGGACTGAAAAGCTAAAAGTTGTGAGGAAAAATAGCAGGAATATAACGCAGCAAACTTCTATCAGTCTTCTACGGGGTTGATTACCTGCAAATAAGCAATTACAGCAACAAAGTTGATCTAACATTTTGATAAGAGCTCAAGCTTTGCTCAGGTGATTGTAAAAACAACATGACTGGAAGGTTTTTACTGTCTCAGTTGGACATCTATCTTGGCTGACTCTGTGAAAAAAATATTATTCCATATTTCTGTCCTGGCATAGTTTTTTTTTTCTTTTTCTTTTTGCAAACAACATGTTACAAACTGGGATTTACTTCAAGATTGTTTGATGCCGTTGCCATGTCTCCATTGAATCTGACGCCTACGGCTACAATCCATGGTCAAGAGCCAGACTGCAGCTCTGACTGTTCCAAGCTTTCATCTTCCTCTTTTTAAGAGAAAAGATGCCCCTCTCAGACACCATGCATCGCACTAAAAGTGTTAAGACATCCCAGGGATTGTTTTTTTTTTCCTTATAGATTATTAGTTTTATTTTCAGTTTGTTAACAGTTTGTTTTGTGTGTTTTTTTTTTTTTTTTTTTTTAGATTTTATTCTGGTTACCTTGAATTTGCTTGAAAATATGCAGTTTTTTTTTTATTTAAACTTAACTTAATCCCATGAATGACAGCCTCCATTAATTCATATAATTTAAAACATTATTTCAGCCTTATGATCAGTTGTGTAAAATAATTGTGGAATCCACTGCATTGAATGTAGGTGAATTGGAAACAGCAACACCATGATAACAAGGCTAATGAGAGGTTTAAGTGGCTCCTTATTGCTTCAGTCACTAATCTATATTAATACAAGCTTATTGTACAAAGCATAACTCTGTTATCTTCCAAATGTAAAAACTTCAAAAGCAGAGTGTAAAACAGAGCCAGAAAGTCAATGTTAACCATTTACTAGTTTCATCTCTGAGCCGAAGCTTGCAGATGACTGTTGTTGTCACATATCATAAATGCTCCATCATTTACTGCAGTTCAACATTTATTACACTTGATGTGTACTTGACATGGTAGCCTACTACTCTGAAAATGCTGTTGTTGGCTGTCAATGATGTGCACATTATACATGAAGCCTGAGGATGTACAGACTCGCTTCAGCATAGTGGCAATTAGATAAACTGGAATCGACACACTTTTTTTTTAGTTAGTATTTAAGCACGCTTTATTCCAGACAGATTTAAATGGTGAAGAAATATACAAGAGACTAAGCTTGTTTGATTAGCATCGGTTTGGTAGACATCATGGATTTGGCAGATTAGCTAAAGTAGCAAATGCTAATGTGTGAAAAAATGGTTGAATATGTTGAAATAGCATCAGAATTTATTTATTTATTTATTTTTGCTTTCATGAACTTTAGTTTGGTATTAATGGTTGGCTAGTTGTTTAGGTTAGCATGGTTCCTTTGCTAGCAAACATTAGCTAGTGTCACATCTTATTTGAGTAGCAAACAGGTAGTTTTAGGCCTTTCAGCAAAGAAAACAAATTTTCTTAAATACAAAAAAGTAAGGTGCACTAAGTATCTTCAGTGGAATATTTTTTGGGGTAGATATGATAAGTGTCTTTCAGTGGAAAAAGCCAAGACAGAAAATTCTGATGTTCAGAGAGTGACTGAGTGATAAAAAAGGAATCGAAGAGGCCAACCTTGATTAACAACAAAAAAGGGACCAAGTACAGAGAAAATACACAATCAGAATTTGCTAGAAGGGCAAGGTTGAGAAAAAAAAGATATGGGAGATTGATGGGTAAACTGGTGGAAACTGGACGAGAGAGACTGAAAAAATCAGATCAGAGAAGCAGGAAAAAGGTGGTGCGACAGCAGAGGGAGGGAAGGTGGCCGGTAACAGAGTACAGATAGACAAAAACATTTTGGATTCTCTCAGTAATAAAGTTTCTCCCCAGATGCAGGCTGTCTGAGTTTCGAGAGAACATCAGATTGAAGGGCTCATTTTTCTTTCAGTTGATCATTACATCCAACCTATGGTTACATGTGTAGCAGCACTTTCATGCAGGGTGCAAATGTGTGGATATAAAATCTATGTCTTGGATTTTTTTCTTTCTTTTTTTAAAAGGGGTTGGCATTTTTTTTTTTAGTTTTTAATTGTTTTGTAAGATTCTAGTTTATTCCAGTTTGTTTTGTTTAGTTTTCAGTTTGGTTTCTTGTCTTGCCACCACATAACTAACTACAAGAGAAAACATTTTAATTTAAATTTACATTTTGTGTTGAGTTTGTTTGTCTCCTTATTTATTATTGTTTCTTTTGTTTCTTTTTGTTATTATGTGCTGTGAAATGAAGGGTTATGTGTGTGTGTTGGAGCTTTTTTTGTCTTTTTTTTTATTAAAAACAAGTTTGGCTAAACACAGGGAACGCGTTTGTGCATGTTTTTTTTTATTAATCACTGTGGTATTTTGCCTTCGTGACAAGCAGCTTTACTGTTTAAACATTACTGTACTGCAGCTACTGTTGTGTTAAAAACGATAAATCTTGCAAAACATGGATAAAACATCAATTCCTAAAAGGAATATGAAGTTAAACATACATGCACACACACATATTTATACCTGTACATTCATGCCAAAGGCGCATCTTCTCATTCTGATTTTGAAACACCGAGACTTCGCAGCATAATGTCTTCGAACCTTCCTTCATGATGATTCCTCCCATATGGTTTCGACTGACATTCTGCTTGGAGCCAACACCATGGAACTGACTCTCACATACACAAACACACAGACACACCCTTGCACATTTTTCACAATGTGTGTACGTGTGCTGATCACAGGCAGTCCTTCTGTGCTACATTAACTACAAACTTCATTTCCTCACAATGAGAAGCCACCGGCTGAAAATTGGGTAGGACGAGTCATTAAACCTGTCTCTGACGCGCACACTCTCATACACACATTTGTGTTGGTGTAGACGGTGATATCCCAGCGCCTGCTGAGAAATGATTTTCTCTTTGATGGAGCAGCTCCAGCTTTTGTGCTAAATTGTGCACTTTTGTGAGTTTTTAAGCACATTTTTTTGGATGTGCATCTGTATTGTAGACATACCTGGACTTTAATGTGATCAGGTGCCTGAATAGAACTTGAAAATGTGAAAACAAAAAGAAAAAAAAACAAGAGAGCAGAGGGAAAAAGGGTTACTTTCCGGATGAAGGGATAATCAATAAAAAAGGCTGATGGATGGATGGAAAATAACGATGGGTGCAATTAGAAAACTTGAGGAAAGTTCAATCCCATTGTAAAATAACACATGATTCTTTCCCCTTACGGGTCTTCGGTCAGCTTGCCAGAGCTACCGGAGACAGCTTGAATTTGAACTTCTGGTAAGTGACGTATAAAAAAACCCCAAATGAATAGTTATGTTTGTGGATCAAAACACAAAGTGGTCTTGAACTTACTCTGTCTTTCAAAGAAATGAAAAAAGATGATGGCAGAAACATGTGGAGACTGGAGTTATTATTTGGTGTTAAGTGGTGACCGCTGTATGTTTGTATTCCAGTACAAAAGAAATGTTTGAAGTTATTTGACCTGGTAGAAACCCTTTTTATAGCATTTCATTCCACAGTGTACTTCTATGGTGCTCATTTTCCCCATTTCCTTCCTTCTAAACTCTTAACTGGGATATCTTCTGTTAACTAAACTCTTCAGTCTACAATATTATAAAATCTCAGATTCATGACAATGAGGCAATGTTCTCTCCACACATTCTAGGACTTATGCTACTTTTTCTCTAATTATTAGTGCTGGAAGCTAACAGGTAGCAATTTCCCACTTAGCTAACCAATATTAGCTTAGTTTGATAAACTCTCTTAGTGTGCTACAATGATTCATTAGACTTGCTGATAAGCTCATGTGAAGTAACAAGTCATTAAGTTCATCTGTACATACTCTTCACACTCATGTTTTGAAAGCTTATTTTCAACTCTGCATCATGGTGCTTCACAGAGGAAATGCACAAATTTCAAGCACAAAGTCTTGAAATTTAACTGCTGGTATTGATGTTCTGTTAGCAAGACATCCATGTACATATCATGGCTGCCAAACATTCCCAGATAATATAAACTATTTGCATTGATGTGAGGTAATATGTGTGAGTTGCAAACAGAGGATGAACACAAGATCATAAATAAAACACAATGGTGGATAGTTTTGTAAAGCAACTTTGTTTGCAACCACCAGCATCTTTTCAGTTTTCACAAATCCATGTGTTGTTTACTATCCCTAGCGGTGACCTCCAGTATTGACTGTTTTGGTTGCATCATGCCTCCATTGTTTGCAACAAGTTAATGCATATAGTGGAAGGTTGACATGCTTGCATGCATATAGTACCTCCTAGCCCTAATAGTTTTTTTTCTTTAAAAGATGTCTAGTTTACTTTTCTCTATCCAAAATGTTACCAGTAGTATGCCATCTCAAGCATCACCTGTGATAATCAGGTGGATATGAGGGTTTATTAGAAAAAATATAGAAAATGTAGTTTAAAAATCCACCATTTTAAAGAAGCTGCAGCAATTTATGCCCCAGGTTTTGGTTTGAAAGGTCATTCATTTATGAGCTTAGTCAAAAAAATAGATGATCTGAACATAAACTAAACTACTAAAACATGAAATGCACTGTTTCTCTTCTGCTTGTTAAAAATCCACCAGAGGTTATAACGGCCCTTTTTATATGCTTCTGCAAATGTATTTAAAAAGCTGCAAAATATTTCACATTGGAGAACCATAACTATGTGTCTCTATTGGTTTCACCATTTTATTAACCAAGGGCAGCTTGATGCGTAAAACTGTATCAGGCATGAGTTTGGTTTTCAGTATGAGTCATTTTGTAAAAGCAGGTGATTTCCCTTTACTAAGTGTTTCATTTTGGGATGAAACTCTTCATTTCATTTAACGAAAGCTTATGTGAGAGTTGAGCCTATAAGCCGCATGGCTGCCTAGTCAGCATCACCTCAGAGCTCTTTTGACTTCTGAGAAGCAGATGATGATGATGATGATTGTGATGGTAGAAATAGTAATGAGGGGGATGAAGTCTGCTAGGCCCAGTAATAGCCATCCACCACTGATGTGGTCCATCTCCTGGGATGTTTGAAGCCGGCCGTGTGGGAGTGTGTGAGCGGAGAAACTGGTTGTGTGTGATTGGTGTGTGATGACAGGATGGATTGTGCTTTCTCTTAGATGGAATTGCAGCTCAGTGCGGAGGAGTTTCATAACGTACGTCTTTGGCTTAGAAGATTATGTGAGTATTTATTATGTGTTGTGACTGTAACTCGTGTGTGCATATATTGTGTGTTTTGTAGTGTTACAACAAAGTGTTTTCTTTCCAGTTGTATGATCTTGAAAGAAAGCTGCAAATTAAAGTTAAAAAGTGTGTTTTTTTTCTTTCTATGATTGTCTGGTCAGTCTTTTAACATGAACATCATGTTGGACTGCCTTTTTTGGTGCCTTTGTTCCTTTCCATTAAAGTTGTACCTCAAAAATCCTTGAAATGTCCTTGTGTATAAGCTATTAGTGAAAGAAGGAAAGGAAAGGATACTGATGGGTAATGTGGTCATTCATTGCATTCAGTGTAGCTGATTTTTCTGCACTTATATGTGAAATCGGTTCAGTTTAGCTTTAATTTTAAACCGACTCTTCGCAACAATATCACTTCAGCACCTTTTAGACATATTCATTTGAGCCATTTATTCCAAAAAGGAAAAAAAAAAAAGAATTGTGGCTACCTCAACTGGTCGGGGTGGAGAGAACAAGAGTGTCTATCCCTGGTATTGCTATTATTTTTGCTTTGCTTTGTAAATACAGTATGCAGTATATTAGAGTTGTTTTTTTTTTTTAAATAATGTGTCCCACACAAAGCAGTTGTGGTGATACACAGGGTTGTAAATTGAAATTGATTTTTTTCCCCATATTAGTCTTGTCAGTATAATGTAGAAACGTGATATGCCACTCGCTTCGTATGCTGATGACACATTGTTCTCTTTTACCGTTAAAACTAAGGATGACGCAGCAGGATCCTATTTGATACAAGAAAGGCTTGAAATTGAATCAGATGGGTAACTGTTTATGGCTTTAAAACCTCAATACTCTTTTTAAATATACATGTCATTACCTTATCTATGAAAACTACAGCAGTGGGGCTTAAAGTTATTTTGGGACAGAATTTTCCCATATTTACTAGGTTTCTAAAGTAAACTAGTATCATCAACAAATCTAATAAATCAATAAAATGAAATTGAAAATGCTGTTTCCTAAAGCAAAAAATATTTAAAAAAGGACATGCATTTATTATATTTAGAATATGACAGGCCATACTGTCCAGCTATCACATTGAAGAACCCATGTCACATCCCTCCAGCTCCTAAAGGTCTTGTGTTATTTTATATGACTTGTACTGATGTGCATGTCACTGGCTTTTTTATTTTCTAGCTGGAACACCATCAGATAAATCTAACAAAAATCTTTCCACTCTGTGCCTCTTAAGATGAACATTGTCTGAGATTCTGTATGAACTCTGAGTGGATATGTGACTCTGATCAGATTGTTTAAAATGTTTTGCACTCACTATTTAACAGATAAAAGTTGACATATTTTCCCTGCACATTTAAGACCATGACTATTTCTTGTAAGAAAATCCACCTCTGTAAATGTGTATATGCTGAAAACCAACACTATCAACTGAATAGAACTGAAACCTTGTGGCAGAGCTCTGATCCCGCTGTGGTTTACTTATGTCACGTACTTGTCGGTCCACTGACCCCATGCTGCTGCCTCACCACCCACTCTGTCAATCTCTACAGCTCCAAAACCAGAGGTTACAACATTTTCTTTGGCCTGAACATATGTGTTCTTGTAGTTCATAATCTGTTTTTTTTTTTTTTTAAAAAAAATGCAAATGGAAGATGAAAAGGAAAGAAGAAATGTTTACAAAAATTTGCCATACTCCTTCAAAATCACCGTTTTGCAACATATCTGTGGCACAAATGCGAAAAAGCTCTGTATTTATCTGCAGTAGACTGAATGCCAACATTATTTAGGTGGACAAGTAAAAAGTTCACCGTGTTATCAAGTGCAAAACCAAAAAGAGGGAGATAAGAGAAGTGATGGACAAATGTGACAGTCTAAAGCTGTGACAATAGGACACAGAGAGAATGAAACCCCAAAACAAGGCAGTATTGTGAAGAATAAAAAATGAAAAGGATGTGACAAGACGCTCAACTCAGTGTGTCAGTAGGAGGGAGAGGTAATTGCTTTTGTCTCAAACTTCATGGATAAATCAGCATACACGTCTGAATGTGCTTGCCCTGCATCAATCACTGCAAATCTCCACAAAATACAATTAAAGCTCCCTCATTTTTACTGATACCAAACTTGTTTCCTCCTACTTGTATCGATGCATGGTCCATTTCCTTCTGTCTTTCCCTCCCTGCTTCATTTGTCCGATTGCCTAAATGACCCCTTTCTCTTCTGATATCCTTCTCTGTCTCACCTCGTTTTTCTTGCTATCTCACTTTCGCTGCCGATGGATGCCTCTTTCATTTGAAGTGTTCAACACCACCTGTATTTACCCGACAAGGAGTTTGTGCAGCTCTGTGAAGGATGATTGTGTCTGAAAGGAGCAAAAGTAAAGAAACGTGGGAGCTTAACCGGACCTCATGAGGAGATGTTAATGGCAAATTGTGTGAATTTGATAAGGTAGCCTCTGGATTGCATACTGTTTTCCACTAACACGTCCTGTTAGTGTCTTATACATGTGGAATTATGTGTGACTTGTAAGCTTTTGAGCTTGAATTTAACTATTCCTGCCTAATTTTAAGCATTCTCTGGATGTAGCAGCTCGAGAAACGCTCACATGAATCAGTATTGTTCTTGTAATATGCCTTGAGACTTGACACAATTTAAAGAGTCCCCACGTGGAAGGCGTTTTCCAACAGTTACTCAGAAGTTGTGGCATCTTAGAAGAAAACAAGACAACACAGACAAAAGAACTCTGCTGCAGCTTAATAGTATCATTACTTGTCAGCGACTTCTTCATCATCCTCATCAGATTTAAACTTTTACATCATAGTATTGTGTTTTTTTTTTTTTAACCTAAATCCATTAATCTGAAAACCAAACCAAGTAGTTGTGGAGGTTTTCTTGACATTTTCACTTGGACCATTAGCTCATCTGTGGTCCAGCAATCTCACTATGTCCCAAATGATAAAGGACTGAACTTTTCATGTGTCCCTTTTTTTATTCCCATTAACTGTTGATCCATTGACTGGATGTGCTGTGGTCCCACTGCAACATCATAAAAGTAAATGAAAATCAATAAAAGTATACAATGCAGCAAATTAACAAACCAGAACTCTCTAGACTTACATGAGGTTATATAAAGGTGGTTACGTGAGAGGGATAGTTCATGGTAATGATGTAAATAAAGGAAGTAGATTCTGTAATCAGTACTAAAATATGATATATTGTTAGCAAAAAGCACATAAATTGATTTGTTAAATGCCTCTTTTTCCATTTACCAGTTAATAAAAAGGCCACATCAAAGTAATTTTAATAGGTACTGCAACAGGTAGGTCGTCTACTTGCATCAGCTCCCAGGCGGACCCTTAGATTAGAAGACAGACACACTTTCAAAACAGAAGCAAATCATATCCACCTGCTTTGGTAGAAAAAATAGATTATGATTTGAGACTTTAAGTTGCATATCCACACAACTTCAATCAGCAGCATCTTATCGATGGGAGGAGATCATGGTTAGCTTAAAGTGGAACAAATGGTGCACTACTAAGACCACAACTTGTTTTCTTTTTATTAAATTGTGGGACGTTTTGGGAGACTGAGGTGGAAGAGAAATGTTCTGTACTTGTTTTAGGTGCAATATCACTGTGAAAATCCATGTCGCCCCCAGCTGTGGAACCGACTAACTCCTGGTCTTTGCAGTATTAGTTAACTTCTTCACTTCAAGTCAAAGTTAAAAACCCACTTGTTAGGCTGGCATTGTCTTAATATTTCGGCAGGCCTGAACAGTTTCTTAATCAATTAACATTTGTTTTGAGGCTTTATTCCATTTTTAGCTCTGTTATTTATTTTTTTCCCTTCAACTATTTATTGCATTTTGCACATTATTTTTTTATGTATGGCAACCTTGAGTGTCCACAACAGCGCTTCTCAATTCCGGTCCTCAGACCCTGTATGTTTTAGAGACAACATTTCTTTAAACACCCGGATTAAATGAATGGCTCCTTAACATGCTGAAAATAATTTGATGGGCAGGTTCATGCATTTATGTCTGGTGTGTTGGAGTAGGAACATGCCTAAGACATGCACGGCAGGGGGTCCTGAGAACCACAGTTTTGTTTCTTCACTTTAGTTTGTTTATTTTGAAATAAAATAATTTTTTTAGGCTTTAAAATTTAATTAAATCTTAATACTCGGAAAAATCTATTACTTACTGTTATAGGCTTTTTGTTATAGACAAGTGCAACTGCCAGAAAATAAGACGCATTACACTTTAAAAAGAAAGCTAAAGTTTTGACCCCTGTCCCCAAGATTACATGTTTGTGTTCAAAGAATTATGAATTTCAGGGAATTAAAATATTGTGGGGGTTTAAAACCTCTGACTTAGCTTAGTTAGCAAACAGGAGCTAACCGGCTAACAGAGGTTGGTGGGCTACAGCTAAGGTATGCTGTTAACGACACAGCTAAAAAGTACATTTGTGCTACACTCTGCATTCTTGCTGCAGAGATTGGATATCTGCCAATCAAAAAAAAAATAATGTAAACTCTCCCCATTATTTATTTATTTATTATCCTTACATAAATTTGAGAGAATTTCCATTGAAATAAATTGGAAAAGGGGCCTTTTTGTGTGTGGAAAACCTATTGATGAGCAAAACTTCAACTTTTCCTCCCAAGTAACTACTGGCCTGACTACCATAGATTATCCAACTCCACATACACGGAAACACACACACACACACCTGACTTTGCTGAGTGGACATGGCCATGTATCACCCGTACATTAATGGGGAAAAGGCAACAGCTCAATACGTACATTGTCGACTGCTGATGCTGAGCGAAAGGAGAACCGAGCGAGCCGGAGACAGAGCAGAGGCAGAGAAATGGATGGTTAAGGACAGAAATAAAAAGAAATTAGAAGAACAGAAAGATAGAGGTAGAGCAGATGGATTTGGACACTTTCGAAATGAGCTCAGAGAAAAGAGCATTTACAGTAGAGTGTGTGGATCAGAATGCTAATGCTCCAGGACATCATTCTCACTCTCACAGATACAAGATTGCGTGTCTCCTTCTTTCTTTTACTCCGTTTCAATTCCAATTCTTTGCATTATTTTACCTTGCTTACTCATCGTTCGTTTTTGTCTGTTTACCTGTGTGTGTATGTGTGCATGTTCTTGTGTGTCGCTGGCCGATATTGGCTTTTGGGAGTTGTTTTCGCCTCACTCCTCACCTCTACCCTCTGATCTTTTATCACGACACACAAACCAACGCGCAGACTTGCAAGTAGGTTTCAATAACGGATTATTGCAGAACCCCGCTAACCTTTAATCTTCACACACTGAGAAAAAGAAATCCTTGCGATCATGCTCTTATCGATCTGGCCAATTTTAGATCTGCACACTGACTTCCTTTGAGTTTGTAGCAACTCTTAAATCATTTCATCTAATAACTCGTCTTTGTCTGAGTGTCTTAGTGTATGTGCGTGCGTGTGTGGTCAGCGAATCTCATTTATCACTATAGTTCAGGTCCCCCTCACTGCCTTTCTGTCCCGATACAATCCGCGCCCACAGCAGCACGAAGGATCACAGAGGGGAAGAAGTATGCTCATCTTTATAGAATCAACGATCCATAAAGCAATATGAGAGTTTATGAGCTCTCAGTGTTGCTCAATATGATGGCACGTTGATTGAAACAGTGGTCCTTGTTTTAATTCTATGTCTAGGATTGATGCACCTGATTGTGAACTTTTCATGAAGGTGAATGTCAGCACTTCTGGACTCAAAGTAAAATGATGAATTAGATAAAAATTCAACTTTTGAAATATTTTGGTAGAAAAAAAGTGGGTATTTTTGAAGTGTGGAGTAAAACATGGAGGGTTTCGTCCCTCTGAGAAAATGTGGGCAAATACATTCCTCAACCTAATATTCCAATGAATATTTTATTATACATGTTTCACAATGTTATCTAAAAAAACAGATTTTCAGGATCTTGGAACGCTGACTGTTCAAAATATAGCTACCAAATAAAGGGAAAAAAAAACATCAACTTATTGACTGTTTTTTTAAGGAACATCTGTTCGTATGTATCAAATCGGTCAATCACAAAGCAGCAACTCATTGATAGAGAGTGGGGGGGTCTGAGTATTTAAGATTCGAAAGGGAGCAAGTATCTAATGAGACGCAGTTGCCTGGACCTAAGTACTGTGTTGGAGTGAGAGGTCAGAGGTGAATGTGGAGACAGTTTGGAGATGATAGAAAAGCAACAATAACTTAGAAAGCACCTATAGCTGAAGCTTGTTTTCATAATGTCTCTATCCAACCAAACCAACCACTGATAAAGGTGTACCGAATAAAATGTGTGTGTACTGACACATAATCCAGAAACAGCATCTCTTCCTGAGAGTCCTTGTCGAAATAGATTTTTTTTGTAACCTTTTTGGATGGATACCTGGAATTCCTTGAGAAATATCTGGCCGCTACATCTTCCAGGCAACAGAAGCGGCAAAGCACCTTGCTCTTTATAGGTGTACTATTTAAAGACAGCATCCATCCCATTATGTTGGTGCATAACTGATGCAGGTGGCAATCTCCACACATAGTTGGGGGATCATTAATGCTAAAGGGTATGCTGTTCGGCAACAACATCTAAGTCTGCACCCTGGCATTCACATGGATCACAATGACATTTGCCACCTTTGTAAATATTTTTTTGCACAAATATCTCTCTAACTTCTCTTTATGCATTTTTTACTGCATATGGCAGCAGTATTCCACACACACACACACACACACACACACACTATATGACTGTAACACATAGTTGGATCATGCAGCTCCAACCCCTTCCAAAATCACTGGTTATGAGTTAGCAGATGTGGTCTTGGAAAGAATCGTGCTGAACAGTTTGAATGTTGAGAGATTCAAAGAGTTTCTGTAATATGTACAATTTTCAGCCATACACTGTATATGGTTTGACATTTGGCATCATCTTGACATCTTTTTGGAAGGGGTTTCATCTTTTTTAACAACCTTTACACGAAAGTTTTACATTCTGCCTTGCCTGCATTCCAGACCTGCCACTAACACAAAACACTGTAATGATGATGCGAAAAGAAGGCAAATTCTTTTTTTGTTCAAAACTTAAGCTGATTCGCTCATGAATACCTAAATACTAACATATTGATTATTCTTTTTAATTAAAATTATAATAAACATGACTCTGTATAAAACAGGCTTGCATGAGGAACAAGAAAAAAAATATCGTTTGCTTTTACTTCAAAGTCAATCTCCAAACTAATTGCTGTGTCATGGTTTATTAACTAATTAATTTCCAGTGAACCATTACCATGTTTATTTTAGAATTTTATAAAAAAAAAAAAATAT
>JBAMHX010000027.1:6670868-6684792 GCA_037177515.1 Pseudomugil tenellus | reverse complement strand
TATATATATATTTATTTTTATATGTTTGTTGTCTTCTAGGATTGGCAGAAATCATTGTTAGAATATCTTAGAATTATTATTATTTTTTTTTATCTTTTTTTCAGTCTGGAATTTTAAACAATTTGCTAAACTTACCTTCTAATGGTTAAACCAGAGTTCATCATCGCCACGGACGCTTTACGTCCATATTTTGACTCTAGTAAACTCTGAGTTGCAGGCTGGCAGAGAATGGCTAAGAAGAACAGCTTAAGGAGGTACAAGCGGAATATATAGACAAATGGAGTGCGGAGGGGTGGGAGGGATTTTAGGATTGAGGAAATGAAGAAGGAAGGAGCCAGATGAGAACAAGAGGGATCTCACTTTTTTAGCAGGCAAAAACAGCTCCTGCACTGAAATGACCATCTTCAGCTACAGTACCACGGATGTGTGCATGTATCAGTATGTGGGGGGGTTGCTAAGATGAAGGATGGAGGGAATAATGGACATGAAGGTGTGGTGATTTTCTCTCACTGAGAGGCTGACAGCTAGATGGACGATGCAGCCTCTTCTGGTTCGGCTTGACTCCGTGCCACATCTCTGAGAGCCTCTTACCCCCTGCCTCTGATAGTGTTTGTTTTATCCAGCTTAAAAGATCACAAGGGTGGAGCTAAACCCTATTATTCGTTGCTTTTTGGGTAGGAGGATACATTTTTATTTCAATAGTGCAGCTTTAAGATGGGATTTTTTGTGCCCACATTGTAGCAATTGAGCCAAAAAAATGTTGTGTGTGTATACATATACATATATATATATATGTATAAGCAAACTTTCAGGAGCTCATAGGAAGTAGCAATGTTTGAGCAACAACATGAATTAATGAAGGGCATCATCCAGCCGCCACCTAGCTTATGTATCCTCTGTCTCCTTTGCTATCCAGTTCCACTGTCTATCAATCAGAATGACCCATTTCTCCCTGAAGTGACGCTCTGGACTGTGCCAAATGTCCCACTGTAGCCCACGACCAGCTAATTATGTCACCTAGGCTGAAGCAGTCTTCATTAAAGCTGGATCAATATGGCGGCTAACACAGGGCACGGTGCCAGGGCTGCAGCTGAGAACCGACTGTTTACAAAGCCTCAAAACGACATGTGTCACTTTGTGTTTTTTGAAGTCTCAAAGTTCTCCTAAGAGGACTGAATCTATCACAAGTTAGAGACACAAACACACACAAACTCACACACACACATCTCAGCAATAAAGAGAGATGAATGACATGGTCACTGAGGTGTGTACTCTGTGTCGACATGCAGACAGAGACACTCTTTACCGAGCTTATCTCCTCCAAACACCGGCTGGGAGAGACGGAAAGAAAAGACAGAGACTGTACAGCTTCTTTAAACCAGCATTCTTTCCCCAAAATCTATTTTTTTTTTAAATAAAAATGGTGACGTGGCTTTATGAGTTCAGTTCAGGGTTTCAAACGAGAGCACTCTGATTCTGAAGCTCTGTTTCATACAGCATGCTAAGCAAACCGATGTCAGTGTCTTGATGTGCATTTACTTGTTGGCATGCTGTGCAAATGTCATGCTAGCGTAAATCTTGACAAGAAGTCTTGGGTTAATTCATGTTTACATGTTTCACTAACAGTACCTCGTAGGCCCCAGTGCAGATATTTTTCTTCCCTAACATCCTTCCTTTAAGCTGTGAAGATCAGAGTGTTTCTCCTCTGATCTCTCTTTTCTACGAGTGCTCTAGTGACATTAATTTACAGCAAGCCTGTAATTCAGGCGACACTGTCTCATTTCTGTCACTCTGTCTGCCCTTTATCAATATTTGCCCATCTTCCTGGTACTTACTATAAACTATAGATGCTTCATTTGTGTTCCTTTTTAATTTGAGAATATGTATCATAGCCCAATATTAACTTTTTAGGTATATTTTAGAAATAAAATAAATGGATTTAAGTTATTATTCGGGCTTTCAGATTTTTTTAAATTTTTTTTATTCATTCTTTTCATATTTACTGCTTTTCACTCATTTTCCATTCAATCATAGGACCAGACCAGTTTTAGGGTAGTGTTTTTTTATTTGCTTAAAGCCTTTAATACTAATGCTTTTATCATAAAAGCATTTTAAAAACACATAACTAAAAAGATGAGCTAGTGTTTTTTTCACACAAAAAAAATGTGCAAAAAAACATTTTTTAAATGTTGCTCTTTCTTTTTTTTTTAGCAAAATATCGAAAATAATACTGTTTGATAATTAAATTGTTATCATTGTGCCAATATTATTACTGACAAAGAGTAACTGGCTAAAAACTAGAAATACCTTATCATGGTAAACTTAAAATTAGATTAAAACAGTAAAGGATAAAGGAAACAGTGGCAGAGTCACTGAAACCTCATCAGAAATGGTCTCCATGAAAGGGTGGCTGCCAGAAAGCCTGAGAGAAAAGACTGAGATATACCAGAGGACTTAAATAATGGGCTTATAAATCAGTCCAATATGCTTCTTATTGAAATATCTTGCAAAATAGCAATTTTGCGTTTCAAGTCTCATTTGTTCTATTTTAGAAAAATAAACACACCAATATAATATAACATCAGCAATCGCGTGAACTTGGCTTCTCACTACATATTAAACCTGTTCAAAAATCACTTCACATTTAGTATTGTCTTTGTTTGAATGCGAAAATTTCCCCCAAACCACACTTGATGACAGTCTGCACCCACTTCTGTAGTTTTGAACTGGTGCTTTGCGTTTGTCTGTGACTAAGAGCTCCTCTCTCAAAGTGAGAGATGCTATTTACATAGAGAGAAGAAAGGTGGAAGACAGGACCATTGAAGAGGGCAAGTGCTGCTTTCTTTTATTTCCTGTCGCTGCTCTGTGTAGCTGTTCCACGCCATTGTGCACCTTGAATGCACAATGGCTGCCACGGAGCCCCTTCACCACAAAATGATCTGGGTGACGGTTGGAGAAGGGGAATCGGCATGTGCCGACCTGATCATACAGTTCCATTAGCCTCTCAACCATCTATGGAACTTGTAAATGCTACCCACCGTTGGAATCTGAGGTTATTAGCGCCTCACAGGCCTCCAAACAGTGTTTGCATAATTACAGCTTCTAAAACTGTGAAAATTAGCACCCTGCACGTGCCAGTCAGCTCCCAGTAAAAACACAGTGGTGCGTCCCTTTTCCATCATACAGCTTGTTAATTATGGAGCAATTAAGACGTCATAGTCTGAGAGATGAAAAATAGTATTATTTGTTCTTTTGTTTTGTTTCTTTGGTGTGTTATAATATTAAACAGTAGCAAACCAGTTTTGTTTAGCTATAACTTTAATATAAGTACACTTGTTCATCAAGCAACCACAGAAAAACATCATGCCTGGTAGCTAAACGTAGACAGCTCTGTTATTTAGCTCCCTTTGTATCTTTATGACTGCCATAGATGAATGCAAGCTGGTGTTGCTATTAAACCAGCAACAGTAAAACAATGCAGTCTTTCATGGAAGTTGCTGTTTGAACAGGATCAAGCTGTTTTTTTTTGTGTATTTTTTTTTTTTTTTGTATTTTCTTTCTTTGTTGCTGCAAAAAATTCACCAGTTCAAAACTAATGTTATCTTAAGGCATTCAAATAAACTTTTTTGATAAAAGATTTAATCCAAGTATCATTTAAATCATTCTCTAAAATCTGATTATAATCGAGTAGTATCAAATAATTTCCATCCACAATTAATCTGTATATTAAGTTATTTAATTCAAATTGTATTCCTAAGGAAACCACTGGATCAATGAAATATTTTCAATATTCAGACCCTCCATCTTGAGCATGCTGATGGTCAAAGCAACTGTGTAAAGTGAAATTTGGAAGGAACAAACCTCCAGCATACCAACACGCAGGAAGGGCGAGCAGTTGGAAACTAATGCCCCTTTCAGTCAAAGTAACCTCGTAATATCCGCACATTGACCACCTGCACTTTACCTGGACATGCCTGTTCAGATATCCAACTCCATTACCCGGAATTTTCCATAAATTGCATTTAGACATAGGTGGTAAATGTCCGTGTCAGACTGTCATCCTGGAAACCGGATATGATGAATCATTGTGCAACAGTGACAACAATGACAACAAAACATATTAGATCAGAATAGAATTAACCTGAATTAACACACACACCACCATCCACCCCGTCACATATGAGTAATAATATAAGATAGCAACACCTACTAGATTTAACGTTGGAGTTTGGAGCTTGCTGCAATAATGGACAGGAGGTTTAACTAAACCGCTACAGAGTTCATGGCACCGGCTGTTTAGTTCCATTCACATGGGTTTCTTTTGGGGCCCATGTTGTGGCTACACCCCAGCTTCCTTTTCTAGTCCCAGAAATCTTTTGAAACTTAATTTTTTCCCTTCGTTTTTACATTTTGTAGGAAATGACGTCATCACTTCGCGCGATAGCACCCGCCCTCACACCTCCCCCTCCCTCCCCCCAGGTCAATGCCCGCACGTCACGTCTACCCGGTAATTTAGAGGACATTGTACTAGGTCTTCGAGCCGGTAAAGTCCGTGTGGATCTACCCGCTCAAAGTCCAGACTGTAGCTTTCAGACATGAGGGACAAAAAGTCAATGTGCGCTTAATGTCCGGGTAACAGAGCAAGTCTGAAAGGGACTTATAGGAAAGAATGGTGAATAAGAAAACCTATTTCTATTCCTATTCCATTTCCTATTTTCCTAATCAGATCTAAGCAAGTTTAGTACTAGACAAACAAAGTCCTGATGTGTTTCTGATCCAACGGCTTACATCCAGTTCTACTGAGTGACCATTGAAACAGGAAAACATCAAAAACCTGCAGAACTGCAACTCAATTGTACCAAAACAAAGGTGGGAAAAGGGTAGCTATGGAAACCTATTGTAAGTGTGAAACAAGGGACAGATCCTGGTCAAACATAAAACTGTAATTCTTAACAGAAATGTTGAGGCACTCCAGAAGGAAAGAAAGCGATGGGATCTGGAGTAACTCCTTCACTAAGCTTATTATGGTACTTGGGTAAGATTACGAATGTCTTGAAGGCAAAAATGACTATTTTTATTTATTTTTCTATATCAAGATTCATCTAGGGCTTTGATTTCTTTAAGACATATTTTTAAACTGTCCGACTTATTAGTTTCATTATGCATTAGAAATAGGTAAGTATGCATAACTTCCTGTTGGCAAAAAAACTTTCCCTAATTTCCACTTTTAAATTTCCAGTCATGGTAATTGGCTCGATCATAGCAGTAAAAGAGAAATAGATTACCACATCGAAGTGTAATTGTGAAACGTTTGAGTTAATAATGCCTTTACGGTAGTAGTTTTTGAAAAGACATATGTTTAAAGCCTTTATTTTGCCTTCACACAGACACAAACAAACTCCAACATTAGCTGAAAAGCAAATGTATTCATCCCCGAGGTCTTTTCTATTAACATACTTAGATAAAATTATTAAAACCATGGGAAATTAAAATATTTGCATATTTAAGCAGTCTGGAATGTTACTGTCTGGCAACAATGACTTAGAAAAAGAATAAACTGGAAACCCAGCGGAAGATAAATGGAAAAATTCGCTACATAACTTTTTTTTTTTTTTTAGAAAAGTTTAAAGACTGCCTCTTTTGGACCTCACTCCGGCTGGAGTTGCAGCTCCATTTGCATGTTGGGGTGTCATCTGCCCTCGGGTGGAGTGGTAGGTGGTAAAGCTGAGACGTTGCTCATTACTGGCCTGATGGTTGTCTTGCCTGCAGCGCTGAAGAAACACTGTTTTCCTGCTGAAAGAAGCGTAGAAAGGCCACGACACAAGCAAACACATTATCATGCAGCAAATATTATGGAATATGCATTCAATATGCAGGAATTGGGGTTGTGCTTTTCTTCTTTCTGTGTGTTTGTGTGGTCATCTGCATGTCTCTTTTTTTGTCTGCTTGATCAAAGCAGACATAGTGCAGAGCAGAGGTCTCAGAGGTGAAATTAAAGTCTTGCTTCTTCCACGGCGTGGAAGGAGGAAAGTGATTACCGTTAAATTAAAAGGTACGACCATAAAAGCGTGCCACAAGCGAGCCCTCACAATTCATCAAAATGATCCCACGGCGCATCTTTTGCTTATCAAATTGTAAAATATTGTCCATGACATCACCGTAACAGAGGCGTAATTAATGCACTAAATCAATTCTGAATCACTCTGTGCAGAGTGGTCCTGCTGGGATCCCGTCATTATCGCCAATTATGGTGGCAGATGCATGGGGAAGAGAGGAATGAGTAAAGCTACCGCTGTCCCTCCTTTGAAAAGGGGACTGTTCATTTCCCTTTTGTTATCCACCAATTGTCAAGCACTGTGGCATTCCTCCATCCCTGCAGCTTTGATCCTCACGCCAGGTGCACATTATTGGATTAGTGGTAGATGTTTTTAAATAAAGATGTAATGTAATATTTTTTGCATCTACCTGCAATATCTTTTTTCTCTGCAAAAGATTAATACATTTCCTGATACTTAATTTTATTTTTTTTTCAGCAGACCAGGAGACAGTATTGTTTTTATACAAGAATTCATACTGTTGATATCCAGATCCTATATCCCTGAACGCAGAGTGTCGAGGATATAAAGGTTTTATCATGACCGCCGCCGGTTATCTTTCGTGTGAGCGCGATAACTCAAACAGTTTTCACAATTGGAATTTGATACTCAGTGTACCTGTTTAGGTCCCCAAGGGGAAAACCTGCATTGAATTTCAGCATTTTGGGATTTAAGGTTTACTCACCGGGTGGCGCTTCATGCACGGAAAGTCAGATTTTTGGCTATATCTCTGGAACTATCTGTCTTATTGACCTCAAATCAAGTGCAAATAAAAGGTCATGACCTCAGGATATATCCTGTCCTGATGCCATATCGGGATAGTTCAAAGTTTCCACACCATGTGGAATTTTGTGACTAACACGTGTGGTTCTATTTTATTGTGTCTCTTCTAGGATTGGGGGCGTTCTGGGATATACCCCTAGCTGTCGCTTCCCATGTCATAGGCCTTGTTAATTAAGTAGTGGTTTTCTACTTACCATTTCCTTGGGAAACTGCTGAGACTTTTCTTCTACTTTTGCATCCCCAAATGTGGAGTTCCGGGTTTTCATGATTTCACGCCATCCCCCACCACGGAATATCCTCCGTGTAAGCGTGATAACTCCAACAACTTTTACAATTTGATTTTGATACTCTGTACACCTGTTTATGTTTCACAATTTTTGGATTTATACCAGGTAGCATTTATGCATGAGAAATCATATTTTTTACTATACAGTATCTCGGGAACTATTTGTCTGATTCCCCTCAAATCAAGTGCAAATGAAAGGTATTGACCTCAGGATTTATCTAGGTTTGATGTCATAGCTGCTTGGTTCAAATTTTAATTAGTTTAGGTATACTGTCTACTTTTTTTATTACTGAGTTCAGTGAGGCTTAGTGAATAAATATGAAAGATGACTTGTGAATGTAGTTACAGAATACTAAATGTGTGTCTTTATATTATTGTATTGTGTCTATTTGAGGATATTGCAATGGGAGAATTTGGGGCGTTCGCGGACATACCCCTAGCCATAACTTCCAACAGCATAGGCCTTGTTTTAAATAAGAATGAAGACATTTTATGGATGCAATATAAAAACGTAGATCATTCTCTGTTATTAATCTAAAATTGCATTTATGTGACTTTAAATTGGTCGAAGACTACTTGATTTATTTATTGAATATTTTAGTTCTTTTTAAATATTTAATTTATAATATCATTATTTTATGTATATTATATACCTTTTTCTTTCAATTTTAACTCATCTGCTGTTTTGCCTTGTCAGAACTTTGCTTATTTAGTTATTTATTTAGTTGTGACTGACAGAAGAAAAAATCAAATGCAGTTTTATGGGGGAAGCGCAGACGTCTTTCGACCTTGTAAAAAAAAATAAAATAAATAAAATTTGCAAACAAACAGTACCAACAACAATTTCATGTTGCAGAGGGAGAAGTGAAACAGGGCCTCACTGCAAAACACAAATAAATAATGCAGTTTCTTTTGTCCCAGTCTTGTCTCTCACAACTTCCCATGAACCTTGTGAAATCCTCAGATCTCGGCGGCTAACATATGAATACATACACCATGAAAACAGCCTACAAGGCTGAACAATTGTGCGTCTAGCTGTGTTTAGAAGCACTTTTTTTTTTCCAGAGTGCACATAATTCATTGCTGGACGATATATTACTTATGCATATTGCATTTTTATGACATTTCCTTAAGATTTTTTTGACTTGTAATGATTTATGAGATCTTTGGAATTGCATATTTCACACTGCATCTCCAACAACACTTGAACTTCACTTCTTTGCAGTTCTGTTGTTGATGAAAATGGTGTCTTTGCATATTAAGTCCCACATTATGCACATGCAAAACATTCTGTGGGTTAATAGTTTCACATTTATGATCGGATGCATGTATAGTAACAAACAGGAAACAAAAAGAAAACATTACATTTACAGACATTATTCTGTAAAGTACTCTAAGAAAGAATTCAAATGAATGTCCTCATCTACATCTTCATTAGCATTGCAAAAATGGGAAAAAAATGGTTAAATGACACTTTGTTTTCTATTTTTTAGCCTTGTACTTTGTTCAGTTTATATCTTTAGCAGAAGGTTATATGTGTTACCTCTTATTACCACCTATTTCCCAACCACGACGGTTCAAGGGGAAAAAATCCACAGGTTACTGTACTTGAGCAAGTTGTATTTTTTCACAACAGTTGGCACTTGAACAACCCCTTCAGCAGTAAGAAAATGAAAAATAAACACGGTGATAGCATACTTTACCTAGTTATCTTCATGAAATTGTATTCAGCATTATGGATGTGAACTGTAGCTGTTGTTTTTTAAAAGGTTTTCTCTGTGCAGTTTTAAAAGGCAGAATATCCTCGACCAAATCAGTTCTGTGACACCAGTGTCAGCATTTAGAACAGCCAGTTTTCCCCTTTAGTCCCTTTGCAGATATTAAAAACACATCTTAGATGTGGATTAATTCATGAGAGTGTAAATTGTTTCTCCCAGTGCCTTTTTAATATCTTCCACTGCAGAAAAATCAACCCTGTCTCATGCTGTTGCTGCAACGCAGAGAGCGAAGAACATATTATGTTCTTTACTGATATTTACAGTCTGAGTGTAAGCATTTACTTTCTATCTGTGGTAATTTCCATAAATGTTGTATGTATGTAAATGTCATTGTTGTCAGCTTTTTTTGTGCTTTGTTGAGTTTCAGTAGTTGATTGTAGAACTAAATGAGTTACTAACCTATTTTTTTTACTGGTTACTAAATGTGACATTTAGATGCTACTACAGTGTAAAAATGTCTAAGACGAGTGACTATGTCAGCTGTTATATGACAGATTGCCATTTTAAAAATAAGCACAGAACAGAACATTTTCTAAAACACAATAAGTTCTAGAAAACAGCAATAAAATAAGTATCTAAGACAATACAATCACAAAATGAAATCCATAATATTTTAGGAAACATATAAAGTTTACTTAAAAAAAACAAAAGGGATCCACAAAATATATGAAAAGACTAGAAATATTAACATATTAACCAAGATGCAATAAAAAGCCATGAATAGGGTGCTATTCACAAAACCAACATGGGTAACATGATTTCAGAAGTTCAGATTTGCAGTAGACGTAACACTGGTCTGTGTTTAACAAACCCATAATGAAGGGTTTAGCAATGTGTTAAATGATGGTACTACAAAACCTTACCCACCGAGAATGATGGTGACTGGACTTTCATGGAGGATTCCTGTCCAGTTTTGTTCACAGTGTCAGAAATCCATCAATGAATCTCAGGAGGAATGAACTGGACATCACTTGGCCCAGATATGATACTTAGTTAAAGAAGCTAACTTATCTTCAAGGTAACGTCTAAGCACAGATGAATCAACTGCTCATGTAGTTCATATTGAAGAGAATTCAAATTGCTTTACATAAAAACAACTCTTTTGGAGTCTTTGTTGCAAACTAATGAGGCAGTGGCAAACCACCATTTAGGCCAGTTGCATAAGCCTCTATGAAATGTGGTACTTGTACAGTACTTGTCAAAGATTTGTACACATTTTGATTTGTTTTCAAGCCGATGCTCTGTTTCAGTGCAGGAAGCATGAGCTTGAACCCCCTCAGCCAACTGATAGGCAAAAGCAGCTGGATACTTATATACGAGTGAGGTCTACGTCTGTCACCTTCTCTACATGGATGACATTAAGCTTTATCGTAAGACTAAGCAAAAGCATTTCTCAGTCAATGGCAAGAACAATATCCAGGCAACTAACAATAGTTAAACAACATTGTTTAAATATACTGCTGGGATAATAAACTCACCAAAGGAGGAAGTTCAGACCACATACATCAAATCACAAACCTGCTTGCCATGCATAGAGGTTCCCACCCTAAATCCAGTATTCAAAGTTTGTGCTCGATGTACAGAGGTAAGTAGAGTATGAGTGAGAGCAGCGTCACTATCCAAGATGGAACATCAAGCTTCGCAAATACACGAGAAAAATGGCCCAAAGGAAGCACTTACCAAATGCAGTGGAAGTCAAAGGGAAAAAAGTTGGAAATTGTCATAGGAGGAAAACCTGGATGTCACCAATTAGCACTAATCACAGAACCACAGAAGCAAGCTTTTAGAACTAAAGCAACAGAGGGCCAGATCTACCATATCGAGCTGGCTCACATGTAGGATGTCCAAAGAGAGCCCTGAAGCAATCCAGCACCTCACATCAGGGTGAAAGATTTTGGCAAGAAATGAATACATGGAACACCATAATCTAGCTGGCAAAATGTGCAGAAACCTGAGTGCAAAATATGGACAGGAGACCCCCTAAGTCAACACGCAACACCTCAGGACTTTCCGATTCAGACTGATGAAGTAGTGGTGGCCAACCAACTGGAAATAGTAGTCATGAATAAGCAGCAGAGGACAGCTGTAGTGATCCATCACCAATGATGGAATTATCAGTAGAAAAGAACATGAGAAAGCAGAGAACCACAGTTTAAGAAGACAGACAGGAAGGTGAAGGCAAGAGTAGTATAGCCACAGTCATTAGAGTTCTGAGAAGTGGCTTCTACTCATAGCTTTACTTTATCAATGAAAATATGATGAATCAAATCCAGTATTAACATGCACAAGTTGAATATCTGTATTTATTCGACTTAAATGGACAATATTTTCAAAATGCTTTAAATAGATACTTTGAGTCATATCATAACTCAGACTTGTGTTTTCCTCAGTTTAAAGTGAATACTGACCACCTCTTCCTTCTACAAGCAAGGGTCATGGAGGGATCCCAGAAGGAATGGCCTTAGATAACATCTAGTAGTATATTTAGTTACTTTATTGATTTTGATGTTTCTGTGAGGCGATGAACAGTCTGACAAGCTCTGAGGCTTATCTGTGCTTCTGTGGTAATGAAGATGTCAGACAAAGAACCCAGCCAGATAAGCCACTTCTTAGGTTGCCCCTGCCATTGCTCAGATGGACATGAAAGGGAGATGACCATTTTTAATTCCCTGCAGTGTGCAAAATATCTAGTCATTACCAGTGATTATAAAATTATGTATAAAAAACATGAACGGAAAGAGAATTCACCCAACACTGTCCAAACATTACTCAAAGACATGGACATAGATGATATGTCCCTTACCAGTATCCAGCAACTCTTGTGTTGTTCCTATTTTGACACACAGAACAGCTGTTAAAGCCATTCTCTGCATTTGTAAAGCTGTTACAGACCCTCGTTATTACCCATTTCCACTATTCGCTCTGCTTTTTCATATCTCGCTAAGGTGATTGGCTAAACTTGTACTTCAGTCAGCACTTCAGGGGCATTTTTTTAACCAGCCAACAAAAAAGTTTAAGACAGAAAGACATTTTCCAGCTGCTATTTATTGGTTATTTATTTGTTTCCTCAGCATGCATCAATATGTTATGTTATGAGGTGGCTGACTGAGAAAATGCCAAACTATTCTGGAGAGGAGATGCTGAGGATTGGGGAGAGGTTGGGGCACTTTAGTACTCAGACTTGTTGCTTGGTCTACATAATTAATTTAAATGTATTCAGTCGTAATATGGCATACTCAAATGTTTACCTGACCTTCACATATTATTATTCAGCCTAAAAGAGGCAGTTTTGCTTTGGACAGATAGCGAAAAATAGACTACTAATATTTTAACATAATATTACATTTAAATACTTTGCAATTTAAGCATTTCAACACAAATTCTACACTCCTGCAATTGGTCAAAGTAATCATTTTAACTTCTCTTTTTCAAAAATATTACAGAATCATGACATACTTTAACTATTTAGTACTGGGTTTGCAGTTCTACCTTTTAATTGGCATATTTTCCTTCAAGGCTTCATTAATTTGATGATTTAAGAAGTAGATTTCTCATACATTGCGATTAAAGTACATTTTTTATGTTGATGATTATACTGTACTGCAAATGTTCCTGTCTGGACAAAACTCAAACAAGGAAATAAAAATAAAATACCAACAAGTGTCTTAAACTCATAAGTCATTAGGTAAAAAGATTCTATATTCAGTTTAGCCAAAACATAACACAAAAAAAGGATGTATTTCCGATTAAGATGTTCTAACCACTCAATTATGAATGAGCTAAGAGAAATTCATTTTTACAAACTGGGAGCTAAATCAAGTATGAAAATATGCTGTTGATGTCAAACTCATAAATATTATTTAGCTACTGGAAAAGCACATAAACGCTTATATGTACATGCACAAAAACACCTGCAACATGCTAATATACACCGAACCCAACATGCACACATCACAAATCGGGGAACCCAGCTCTAATTAGGCCACTTTGATTCGAGAGTAATGAGGTACTTCAGCTCTGAAACGTTGCGTTCTCCTCCTTATGAGTTGGAGACGATGATGAAATCAATTCCCACAGAGACAAAATACTGGACAAATACCATCCCTCACAACAATGTGCACACACTCGCACACATGCTTTATAAAGAAACAAGACAGATGAAGTTTGACATAGTTGTAATCAGTCATGCAGCTGCTGGGTCACCTGTGCTGATTAAATTTCAATTTGCAAATTTTTCAGTTTATTTTTTGTGAAAAAAAAGAAATATGGTTTGCGTTTGAGTTTCACTTGGATATAAATATGTATGTTTTGTTCTTAGTGTGCAGTAAAGCACACCTGCTTTTTGTGAAAGAGAATCATAAGCTTATGAGATATTGAAGCTTGTGTTTTTTGAAACAATGCAATGCAGAAAACTTGATGTCAGATCATATGTTTTTATTTCGATTTTGACTTTGTTTCACCTCCCAGTCTGTTGTAAATCCTCCTGAGAGCATTATTTTATATTTATTCTATTTATGGTAGTCATGTTTATAATACATTTTGTGTCCAAGTACTGTGATGAAAACATCAGTTTCCTACATATTGAATAATAGAAGTCTCAGGTTGTGCCAGGTTAAACTTAATCTGGGAAACCTGTTGTAGTTATAGCAATAGTAAATAGTTATGTGTGATGAAATCTAATATTTTAGCCTGAAATGTCCTTTTTGGAAGCCCTCAGTAACACATTAAAACAAAACGTTTCCAGAACATCATGTTTCTCAAAACATGACATGAGTTAAGTGTGGACAACTTATTTTTCTAAAATCTGTGAGCAACATTCCAGGAGTGAAGAGCTGAACTGGATTGATATGGAAAAGTTAGTTAGTACTTGAAAAAGTAATCAAATTCTTTTTTAAGTTAGAAGAAACCTTTTGAATTCCTTTTCACAGTTGACATAGCTGTAAAAAGAAACTGTCAATACTTTGGTGAAAGTATTTTATATA
>JBAMHX010000027.1:6659706-6669894 GCA_037177515.1 Pseudomugil tenellus | reverse complement strand
ATATATATAATGTGTGTATATGTGTGTGTATGTATGAAGAGTTAGATGTTCAGAATGAAGTTTTCATGCACTAAAAACATTCCTCGTGTAAGAGGAAGTATGATTTATGTCCTGAAAGACCTCTTTTAACACAATCATTAACTGTAACTGCTATTTTGTTTCAATGCATTCACACCCTTCCAAACTGGGAATTCTTGCATTTTTTCTTCTTTCCCACTGACATAAATTTATTATCCAAGCCAAGTCTTGCATTGTCTACCTATGGCTGCATCCTACCACCGCAGTAGGTCCAATCATCAATCACGTAGAAGGGCCATTAAGCCCCTTTTCTTCTCCAGAAGACTGAGCTGACATTGGGGCTCGGTTTGCACTCGGCTCCGCCTTCCTTCGCACCTCCTCTAACTCATTGAACCCACCATGTTGTAGTTTAGCTCCTAAAATGCGATCCATATCCAAGATAACCATAAAAAATGAGATACTTACATATGAGATGGAATAGCTGGATACTGTGGGACATAACATGCTTCACACTTTCTTTTTCTGTAGCCAACGTCAAGCAAGAAGAAGCCAGCCTGTGGCTGATGTGCACTGACTTTGTCACATAACTGCATTATGTAGCGTCCCCACAGGCTACAGCATAATGTGATACGCCGCACGACTACTGGTAGGATTCGACAACAGCCTCGCCTCATGAGTTATGTATTAGTGTTTGTACTGCAGCTCCAGGAACAGATACAGTACTGCACTTTTCATTGCTTTAGTTTTGTCTGCTAATGTCCGGTAAACCTTCCCCTTTGGTGTTTTTAATTTCAGACTCAGGGTCTTAACTGTAAATGTGTCTTGACAACGGAGACGGCGCTCGTGAAACAGGCCCATATGAGATTGTCGGGCTGTCTGAAACAATAAATATCAGAGCTGAAAGCCTTTAGCACAGCAGCTGCTGGAGGCGCACCCACCGATACCAGTACACGCATACACACTCGCATACACTCAGCAGCACTGTGTCATCCCAAAGTCATTGTCAACACTAGCTGGCTGTGTTGATACTGAATCACGCCCGTGTCTGAGTCTGAAAGATTACCTTTCCATGTGTTCAGAAGCATCTTGGGTAGTTATGAACCACCGCATAAACAGCGTAAAAAAAACTTTTTTTTCATTTCACTGCATTTAGAATCAATCCATTTTAATTAAACCAGTATTGTTAATTGCTTCAAGAAATTGTATTCAGGAGTTTTATTCCCCTTTTCTTCCACCAGTTTTCAGCTGTAACTTTATTCTCCCTTCCATCTACGTTATGAATAATGCCAATACTGAGCTTGAGCTCATAACTGCTTAAAGACCCATTCTAAGTGGGTTTTATCCCAATTTAGAGGTTACATTCTGGAATTTAATCAATTATAATATAACTTTATTCAAGACAGTGTGTGAGAGAACTAAAAGCCTGTCCAATTAGTGTTTTGATTGAGTTGAGCAAAAAAAGAAAGCATAATTGACTTTCCTTTTTGCTAATGTGCTGGTCAAGAATGTAAAGTAGGATAAAAGGACTGGGATCCAAGCCACTGAATATGAGAGTAGGTTCAAAAGTTGCACTTGCTTGATGCAGTTTCCTTTTGAAGCAACGGAAAGCACCTCCTTCCACCTAATCTACACATTTTAACCCCTCTCCTGATTCACGGGACAACCTCAGGATGCTTTTCACAAAACTTTGAGATATGAGGGAAATTCTTTTTAAGAAAACATCTCCTAAACCAGCCACAAACATCTGGAATTTTCATTTTAATAAAGGTGTCCTTCCTCTACATGGAAAACCTTCCTCTTTTTTTCTGCATGATTCCTCCAAATCTTGAATGTCACACCTGAGTGTTCTTAGCATAATTTGCAGCGCAAGGTGAAGAAGAGTGCACTTTTCTTGCAGAGCTCATCGAAGCGAATTGGTAAACAGGTCCCCGCCCGCCCCTTGACTTTGCTGTCATGTGGAGGAGTCAGATTGCAGCGACGCTCCAGTCGGATCAAGCTGTTAAGAGTTGGCATTCTTGCCGCTGACATGCACCACTGCATTCTCCTTGACTAGAAAAGGCCTCTATATGTATGGAAATGAGTAATAATCACTATAATATGTCTCCCCTCTTTTTAAAATGATGTCAGAGCTTTTCACTGCATGATGCCTTCTCTTACACTTCTCCTTAACGTCTCTAGTGTGCCTCACCTTCTTGATATCCTTTCTTTCATTTCTCCTTTCCATCCAGGTGACAGGAACAGGTTTACTATTAATTATGCTTTAAAGACGTCTCCCTCTGTGCTCCACTTCCTTTCCCCTTATCACCGTATGCTCACACTGCTTTCATCAATCTGCTCCCCCCTAACTTTAAACTTTCCTTGTTTGTCTTTCTCCAACTCTATCTCTGGACTCAGTTTGAAATACCTCATTTTTGGTATCAGAAACAATATTTTCTGTCTGCTGGATGCAGATTACAACTTGTTTTATTATCTTAAATTAGAAAACTGTTACATGACGCCCTCATTATCTTGTTATCTTAAGCCTCTAAATTGTATTTTTGACAGTGATAATGTTAACCATCTGGAGATAACTGAAATACACTCTTATCTTAAGGTATCAAACATTATATCCTCATGAACGCCTCAAACATATCATTATTTTAAGCCGACACACTTGGGGGAATTTGCAGGGATCCAACTGCTTCGCACTGGTGATGTCTATCCAAATCGGCTTAACCCGATAAAAGCAACACCCTCTGAGGAAAAGCACGGACCAGATTAAACTTTTTTTCTTAAAATAGCTAAATAGTGGAAAATTAACAAGGCGATTAAAATGGATCCTGCTAGGTAGACTAAATAAAAAAGAAGTAAAGCCACAGATTGAAATTATGAGTTATGTTTTAACAGAGAAAAAATGTGAGACAAGATCAAATTAGATTACTTTATAGGATTTCAGACCATAATAAGCCACCAAAACAGCTGTGTTGCTTTACAGTGTGATCAACCAGTGATCAACTGTGATAATAGGTCAAAACAAACAGCATAAAATGGATTTGTGGTCAGTTTTCATACATTTGAAAACAGAAAATTTTGAAATCATGTACAAGTAAGCGTTTGAACAGGCCTTTCATAAATACTTGAACTTCTTTAACTTTGATCTCAAGAACTCTGTAGGACCCAAAAATGAAGTCTGGGTGTTTGTGGGAAATGAATGAAAAGATAAAGCACTCCAAAGATGATGTTCAAAGAACATCTTTATAAATACTTTTGCTTGGGCTAGGGGCAATGCAAATATAAATATCAAATAAACTCAGAATTTCATCACAGGTTATGCAGCACCCTGTGTACCTGCAGCCCTCTAGCTTTTCGAACTATAGTCAGAAATAATCCCTAAAAGTCTGATCTGTACAGGAAAAGATAAATGCATTTGCTACTCCAACATAAACTAAAGCCTAACTACTGTTCACCAATGAAAATGTAGACTAAAGCAATTAATTTTCAGTAATTTAACTGACTGACAGTTGAAAAATTGTGACATTTGGCCACAGCAACAGATAAGGTTGAACCACAGCAGCGGAGCTATTATGGTTTGTGTTTTTTAACACGGCAGCTTGTATAATGGGATGCTTTCATCTGTAAATAGGTGGAAGAAATTCCAAAACTCAAATCTTCCAAAGAAGAGATCAAGCAGAATGCTATTATCTAATCTGGCTACCTCTACGGCCTTTAAAATTCCCCACTGGAAGAATTGTATACAGATGCTCTAACCTACATGTTTTCCCACTTCCGGACTCTCTCGGGCGGAACTGCACTGTAGTTGGGAGGTTCCAGGAGACCCCGCCCACCTACTTCCCACAATGTGTTGTGTTTCTATCACTGTCTGATCATTGTGCTTAAGTGTTGAGATGTTTTTTCAAAGCATTGCTCTATTGCCCCATCCACTAGTGCAGACCAGGGATACTAGGCTTTTTTTTTTTTTGTCTCTTACTACCCATGTGTTATGTTCTATCCCCCACCTGCAAAGGTGCACTGCGATACACTGGCTGCACCACAGAACAGTCATTACTTGAATATGTCTGTATATCTCTACTGTCTGTTTGGTTTTGGCTGTACTGGAAACTTGAATTTCCCACCGGGGATGAATAAAGTATCTATTATTAATAAAAGTTTTGTAATATGCACAAGTACAAAAGAAATGAGTATTTATAAAGCATGTGCAGGTCAGTCAACCATCCACAAATGGCTTCAGTAAGCAATATATTGTAACATTCAGAAATCAAATAAAAACTGGTTGTCATGTTAACATGATATGATGGAATAATGACCACTATGACAGATTTACTCCTTCATATCATGTTAACATTTATTTGGGGGATTTCATTCATGAAGCTACACAATGTAGTAGACATATGAAAATAAGGCAGAAAAAAGCTACAGTTCATAAGAAACAAGCTAAAATAAATACTAGCAGGTGAAAGAGTGATAGTGGTGTTGGATTTTAAATAGTTTCACTTGTATATGGAAATTCCCAGAATCATTACAGATGCAATTCTGTTCTGTTTCACTTGAATTTTCTGATTATTGTTCTAAAGAAAGTAAATGTATGCCAGCTTATGGAGAGCATCCAACAGAGCATAATGTAGCTCAGTGATATTTAGGAACCTGTCTTAAACCTCACACTGATGTTTATGGTACTGTTATAACTCTTAAACACAAAAACAAAATTTCTCTCATGAGGCACCGAATCTACTATGTTCCCACAAAGATGATAGATGCATTGTCTGATAGCATCTAATAATGCCAGCTCGCGAATGATGAGCTTCCAAATACATGTTTGTCAAAGATTACCTTTTTTTTTTTACATTGTGAATATACTGTGATTGCATTGGCACCAGCAAAGCTACGTTAGCATTTTCCTTGTATTCCTTGTAGATTCAGTGTGTAAGTATGATCAGGGGGTGTTCTTATATTATGCACAGTTGGTAAATTTCATACTTGGCATGGAAATGTTATTACACACTTAATATGCATAAATCTATGCATTAGCATGACTGATTAATAAGTGATAGCCTTGGTGAAGTCTTGGTGTGTACGTATCAGCTGTGAAAGCAAGGCTATCTGGGTAACTTCATAGAAAGCTGGATGACTAAATTACAATAGACACACAGGAAATTAGCTAACATGAGTCCATGTTAAGTCAAATTTAACCTAAACCAGTAGATTGGTGATCACTGGGGACCCAGTGGATGGGTTTGCCTTTTGCATTCACCTCTGCTCCCCGCTTTTATTTTCACTAAAGCTGCTGAATTATGACAGACACAGTTGACTGTGTGCACCAGCCAAAGCTGGTTTTGATTCACATAATTATGAAGTTGTTTACTCAGCAAGAGTTAATGGCTTGCATGGCAATGTTTATCCTTCCAAGGTAAAGCAAAAGCCACACAAGGTGAATATCTACATCTTCCTAATCTGAGAGTAAAAATACATTTCCACATATCTAGTAGGAAGGGGTTACAAGTGCCGAAGTGCTTTAGCTTGACCTTTTATCACAGAATTTCTGTTTACAACACAGCACGGGCGCCTTCTCTCATAATTACGATGTTATGTGGAGTAAATAAAGCACTTTTTTATTCCTCCCGCCTTTGCCTCAGTACAGTGTTTCCAGGAAATACAATAAACAATTTAATATGTCAAACTCTCATATCAACTAGAGGACTGAAGAGAGGAAACAACACTGTCAGTAGGATGCATGATTGATTGATATTTCCACTAGTCTACTAATTGCCTCAGATTGATGGAGAAAAGCACCAGAGGAAGTGTTGAATTCGCAATGCATGATGGATAGTTGACCTGTGTTGGTCTTGTCTGTGCCTTGTGGCAATGTTTCTCCCGTTCATTCGTAGGTGGATGGTTGTCCATGATTATGAGACCAGCATAGGAACATCTGTGTGCATCAGAAGAGAAAACAATGCCCAAACCCTTTGTAAAAACACAGAAAACACTAAAGCTAAAAACAGAATATGCAGCTGAGATAGAATCTGAAATAACAACCTAGACTTTGATTACTTTTTTCAGCTCTAATACACCAGCCAAGTCATTTTGAAAGCAGATTGGATATTACGTGTGTGTGTGTTTACTGCATCTTGTTGGAACAAATTATCCCTCACACTTGCCTTGTCAAGTGTGTGTTTTTTAAAGAAACACACAGGGAATAACATCAGTTTTGCGTGCCCACCTTGTTAACTTGGAGCACATCGCCCGAGCGGCATTCTTCAGCTTTCTCTGAAACAGAGCCCAGTTGATGCTGCAGGAGGGAAAATGCAGGTGCTTGTGTTTACTTCCCTCCGGACCACCCTCCCCCTTGTGTCTATGCTTCCTCTCGCTTCCAGCACAGAGGAATGCAGATAAATATTGATTGAGAAGGCTTTTTGGAAAAAGTACTTATTGCAACGGAAGAAAATTAAATGGTGTCAAATTGAAAGGAAAGAAATGGGAGAATGGTAATCTTTTCATTTAATTAGGTAAATTACAACAAAAGTCTGTTTTTCTCTTTTTGTCTGCCTTCTCTCTACCTCTTTGCTCCCGCTGGAAGGCTTTCCTATGGTTGCTAAGCAACAGGGAAACAGTTTATCTTTGGTTTTGCCAGCAGGTCCCGGAGGCTGGCAGGGAGAAGGGGGCACAGTGGAAGCACTGTGGCGTCTGCCAGAATGAAAGTGCGTGCCCACAGCTGGGTCGTATTGCGGCGCGGACTCCCTGTTCCCCAGTCACAACGCCCCCGGCAGTAACCTGAGGGTTACGTGGGAGTCGATAATAGCAGTACGAGTTTGCAAAGCTCAGTAGCCCCCAGCGGTAAACAGGGGGTCAGGGAAGGGTTGAAATGATGAAACAGCAAGGCTTCCAACCAATGACGCCACATCAACAAGCTGCCCCAGAAGGGAAAAAAATGGGGGGGGATTGCTTTTTGAAGCTGAGTCATAAGTTGCACAGAGTTGCATAAAGTTCATAACCAGCCACCAAACATAAAACTCAAAACATATCACAAAAAATATTTCACCAAGGGGAATTTTAACAGGCAATAGACTGTCTCACAATGGAGGGCCCTTCGGTAATAAGTATGCTAATCAAAGCTTCTCCTGAAATAGGTTCTACTTCTCTTTTTATTATGTTGTTCTTTTTCTCTTCAAGTGATTGACACATTGTAATCTTGCTAATAAGCACCTCCTCTGTCTGGTTCCTTCCTATTGTGTTTGTGTTTCAATAGGCCAACTTGGCAGGTGCACAGTGTTTCCTTAGCACTCAATATAGAAGCTAATCTCAGTTACCTGCTATTATCCCGAAATGCAGACGCCCAGCATGCTGTCAGTCTCCACTAATGTACCCCAGAGGTCAGCAGCCAATCAAACCTCACATTACTCATTTCTTCTCTCCCTCCAAACCAATCCTCCACATTATTACTAACCTGTCTCTGGTCATTAGGATGTATCTGAAGTTGCCCGATGCCTAAAGAACTTTTTTTTTCCTTCATGCCCTTTTGCTGGATATTTTAAATGCTACAAATTATTACTTGGTAATTTGGCATCGACTTACCTTCATGTTCGAGATTTAAGACTGACATTTTTTTGGGGAAGGGAATTAAAATATTTGTGCAATTGCAGGATGTTTCCTTCAGAAATGACTTACCACATAACTGAATTTGGCACAAAACATTTTTTTCTGGAAAATCTGGAATCCGATGCAGATGTGTTTAAACTGAAAATATATTTTATTAGTGCTTGAAAGTCTGACTTTATTTTATATTGCTTATTAAAGAAAGGACTCTTTTATAAATGTTAGTCTAAAACAAGCCTATGCCGTCACAAGCGATGGCTAGGGGTATATCCCCCGAACAAGTGTGATGTCATTCCCAGATGCATCCTCATATCGCAGCATTTGCACTTGAACTGATGTTAATCCAACAAAAAGTTAAAAAGATATGATATAATAGTGATATAAAAGATATAATTAGTGATTTTTCAGCTACAAAGCTCCACCTGGTGTTAAAATATTGATCAAGGCAGGTATGATGTCATGACCTTTCATTTGCGCTTGATTTGATGTTAATGAGACAAATAGTGCCAGAGATATACCCTAAAATAACTTTTTTCTTTCATGATATTATATGCGGTTTTGCCTGGAACCATAATATGCCCGACAGTCCGCATTCGGGGTATAATTCCAGTTATCACAAGAGAGCAGTTTTTTTCCACGTCTTTTTCTTAGTTGCAGCAGTTACAGCAGTTATAAATTTTACTGATGTCTGTGCTCTTCAACCTGCCACATGCTGCTTTTTCTCCCTTCTTTTTCTCCTTCTCTTTTCCTGGATCTAGTGGGGATAGAACAACTACTGACAACTTATGCACTGGTACAGGATACACCTTCACCGAGACTCCAGAAATATATCCAGTCAGAAGAGACCTCAAATCCCTTCCTCATTTTTTTGGGAATAATTAAAGCTAGGATGAATGAAAAGCTAATCTTTAACCAACCATGATTTCCCTGCTTTTTTAGACTGGTGTTGCATTTATATCATGCCTGTAGAAACAACCAAATAACTACGATATAGATAATGTAAATCCCTCCATGAGTTGCATTCACCAGGCAGAATTATATACAATGAAAAAGACAGCACACATTTATAAACGCTGCTGTTATTGACCTTGTCAGAGGTGGTTACATATATTAGTGCAACTGCTTTATGAGCTTTTGCAAGAATTTGTGTGCAAGTAGGCTTGTTCTGCTGTTATGTGTGATGTATGACACACAAACTTGACAACATGGGAACAACATTCATATTGATGTTTTGTAGACAAATGAAGTTATGAAGTTATGCTTTTTTTTTTATTTATCGTTGACCATTAAACCAGGGTTTTCATTTTCTTTCTCATTTTTTTTTTAGCAGAGACACAAGGGAGTAGGAAAGTCATTCTTTTTGAGAACTTAAATGGAAACATTTGGAAATTCAGTTTCCACTTTGTCCTCTTTCTTCCAACTGCCTTTGCAGTTGCATAAATTTGCCTCAAGTGTGCAACACTGAGGTAACCAGCTTGATCTTTAGTCACTTCTGAGAAGGTCAATTGCTAGATAGACTATGAGGCAGATGGTAGAGGTCTTTCATGCTTTTCAGTGCCACACTTCACCGCAAGTGGAAAATATACTCCCTACTCTGCTTTTTAAACAATGGGCATTGAGGTGAGACTGAGTTCATCAGCTTAGACTAAGGCTGAGTTATTTTTGCCTATTCTTATTTATCTATGTAATCATGTGCCTTCACATAATCCTGAGGCTACCAAACTGAATTGCAGAACCAAGGCAATGACCCACATTTACAGACACTGGGCTCCAATGTTACAATGGGAGTCATCTAGCCAAGCTTTGTCTGGTCCCACCCTTAGAGACCTCTTGACCAAAGGTCACCGGGAGATTAATACCCTGAAAAGTAGCTTGTAGGATCATGGAAGCATGCCAACACCCCCCACCCCCACTGCGGTAAGATGGTCGCTCCAAGAGGGGGTTGCAATCATTGTTAGACTGGATACTTAAATATTTTATGAGGTTGACATTTCAAAATGCAAATAGCATACTCTGCATGCTTAAAATGAGAGAACTACATTACCACCATAAGGGTTATGCATGTGGACAGATAGCTAAAAATGAATGAAACAGAAGCTTGATGAAAGTTGACGATACATTTTCTTGTATCAGACTTGAGCTAACATCCATCTATTTTCTGTACCTAATTAGAGGGCTTAACCAGATATTATCAAGTAAGAGGCAAGGTTTTATTAATCAATGCAACATCATGTAACACTAAATAAATTCAGTGATGTGATATACCTGCCTGAAACAGTGCAGTAAGTATATTCTTTATCTTGTCTTTTTTCTATGCAGTCTATCAGAGAAGTAACTGGTTATGTGCTGGTTGCACTTAACCAGTTCGAATACCTACCGCTGGAGAACCTGAGGATCATCAGAGGCATCAAACTGTACGAAGGTCGTTACGCTCTGGCCATCTTCCTCAACTACAGACGGGATGGTTACTACGGTCTGAAACAGCTGGGTTTACGCAACCTCACAGGTCAGATGGAGATTTAGCCACATGCAGCAGCAAAATCGTTACTTTGTCCTTTATGATTGATATTTAGTCATCAATTT
>JBAMHX010000027.1:6631286-6644312 GCA_037177515.1 Pseudomugil tenellus | reverse complement strand
ATGGGTGGATTGCAGGATCTGTAAAGCGCTTTGGGCATCGAGAGATGAAAGTAAAGCGCTATATAAGTGAACGCCATGAACGCTATGAAACAGCCCAACCTGCTGATATGAAATGCTAAATATGCAAGTAAGACTGATTTTTCTTTGGCTTAAAAAAGTATGCTGGAGAGTAACACTAGCTATTGTCTAGAAGATTGTAGGTTACATGCTTTTCACCAATGTATGTAAAGACCCCACCACACATCAAAAGTTCAGGCTATCTTGCTCACAGCCTGTGATATTTTGTGGGTATATAAGTTGCACCTGACTATAAGTTGCAGGAAAAGTCAAACTATTCAAAAAAGTCTGACTTATTGTCTGGAAAATACAGTGTTAAAAAAATAACAATGTACAGAAGTTTATCTAATTGTTAGTTTATCTATTGTTGCTTTCTTCTTTGTTTGTTTTTGGTTGGTTAGCCAGGAATTTTCCAGATTTGTTGCCATGTTTCTCCAAGCGAAGTCTTTGCACTAAGAATTGTGTTTTTTTTATCTATTATTATTTCATTAAGTTCTAATTTAGTTTCTCATATCATTCAGTGTGTGTTATTCGGGGGAGACGCGATAAGCTTTCTCCAGTGATTTAATTTTAAGTTCTAGCTCTGAAATTCTCAGTTTCCTTCTTTTTCTAATGGAAAAAAAGGAAATTATTTTTCCTCTCATGACTGCTTTTCCTGCTTCCCAACACGCTGAAGTTTCTGGGAGGTTGTTGTTTTCTAGATACATGGACCATTCTCTTTTAAAGTAATAAATAAACTCGGGATCTTTAAGTAAGGATGTGTTAAATCTCTAGTTTTGTAGCTGGTTTATTGTTCCTAATTTTCAGAATGCTTTATACTGGTGCATGACCACTGATTGTTAAGGGATGGATTTTTATATGGATTTTAAAATGTCATTCAGCAGTGAGCTGCTAATTAAAAAAAGAAGAAAAGATGATGTATTGTCTTAGTGTGGGATGGTGAGAGCAAGACCAAAATCCTTCATATACTGTTTAACAGTTAATGAGGATTGCCAAGTTCCATAACTTCCTTTAGTGCTATGTGTGTCCATTCCTGGATCAGCGATTATGTTTATATCGCCCCCAATGATTAGTGTGTTATCTGAGTAACTCTTGAGTGAAATGAAGAGGGAGTGAATCTGAGTTTTATCATGATACTTTTCATCTCATTTCTTCCTTGTTTAAACCTTCAGGAAGTAAAGTAAATTTCAACACTACCCCTGCTTCTAAGACTTGCTTTTATTTTCCTCTCATGCGAGTCATCATTTTCCAGAGTTGCAGATTTTATTTGCAGATGCGTGATGCTCACTGGTGCCCCCTCCTTGAAAAGGTTGCACTCTTAGAAAATGAAGGCAATTTGTTTTGTTCCTGAGTTCAGCAGCCTCTGCCATGCCAGCTGTCAGCGCTGAGTCACAGGCCATGCAGAACACCAGGAACTGATGCATGTAAATGACTGATGAGGCAACACACACACATACATCCAGCAAACCATTGCAGCAGCTACTAAACAATTCTGCTCTGAGGATTCCTTCTAAACTTTAAATAAATCCCCATCTGATGCTACAATTTCTTATTTTAAAGATTTTTTAACTCATTTGGTTTCCTAAGCTTAAATGTTAAATAATTCTGCAGAAAAAATAAATCACTGTGTTCATGCAGAGTGAAATTGGTATATTTATTTATTTATTTATTTATTTTTAACTAAAGGTTATTTGTGATGTGTGTCCTGATGAGTCATAATTGTATTCCAGTGTCAGAGTTTTGATAAAAATGCAAGCATTTGACTACAACATTACAGAAAAGCAAAGGCCACCCCTCCAAATTATGGTATTTAGGTATACCAAGCAAGATCCATAAACATAAGGATGAGCTGTGTGGGTATGGAAAGGTTAGGGATGAAATATGCTTGAGATGAAATCTGCAAGTCAGAGCAACTCATCCAATCTCATAAATGTTAATCTGAAAGAATAGTAAAAGAAAAAAGTCAATATAAACAATCCTAAATTTTGTGGAAAGCCATCCCAGTTGTGAGGAAGCTGCTATATCTGCAAATAGTGGGTCCTTCAGATCAATAATGGGATGTCCCAGAGATCCTAGTGCTTTTGGTGATATAGTGCATGTCTAAAGCCATGGTCCTCGACTGGAAAAAGGGTGGAGTACCCCCTAATTGATGGTGGGGAATGAGTCAGTGTCCCAAATGCAAGGGATCTGATTCATGCACAGTGTTGGATGGAGCAAGAAATGGACAGACAGATTGAGGCTTGTCAGTTGTAACAAGGGCAGCCTGTCATGGAAAAAAAATAACGGACTATCTGTTCTCCATCCCTCATCTATACTAGCATGGTTTGGATCATCACCTAAGTGAACAAGATCACAGAGACAAACGGAGAATGGCTGCCATAAGGGGATGAGTAGCTCATTGGTATCAACTGCTGCTACTTCAATCAAAATGACTGGTCATGTCAACTGAGATGATTGACAGTCTGATTGAAATTCGTTATGGTTACCTTCCATTTGAGGCGGAGACACAAACAGAACAATATTCAGATAACATAACAAAGACAAAAAGAACAAGAAAAATCCATCACATCCACCAAAAAAAGATCCATCACATCCAACAGGAGAAAGACTGTCAGAGAACGTTGTTGTGAAATTGATGCAGCCATTTATGGACAAGGGAAGGACGGTGACAATAGACAGTTTCTTTACATCTCTGTCTCTGGCTAACAGACTTCTTCTGCGCAACACAACTCTGCTTGGAACCATCAACAAAAATCGTTGGGTGCTACATGCTGCAGCAAAAGACACCACAAGACAGCTGTACTCAACACAAGTGTTCACATGTGGAAATGCATTGTTGACTGAGTATGCCAGCAAAAAGAAAAAGTCTTTTTGTCTGCTGATCACCATGCATGGCAAAGTGGAGATTGGGGACACTCCAAAACAAAAACCAAACACTGCGACTGACTACAACTACCTGAAATGTGGTGTGGACATCATGGACCAAAAGTTACGTGATTACACAGTGCATGCACACACGGAGATGGCCTGTGGCTGTCTTTTTCAACATGCTTGACATGGCTGCCACTAATGCACATGTGCTGTACAAGGCATGTACAGGGTCCAACAAAAGCAGACGGAGATGCATTATGCAGTTTGCATATGAACTTCGAAACAGGTATATACAGAAGAAGACATAAATACAGGACAATTTGAGGAAGCATGTGGAGGTGACAAAAATTGCCAAAGGAAAAACAACACAGTGCCAGGTGCTCATCCTGTGCAACCGAAACCACAGCACTGAGCGTTGTGTGCAGTGTGGAAAGTTCACCTGTCGTAAATGCAGAAAGGACTCACCTTGGGTTTGTGGAAGATGTTAAAACAGACTATTGTAACAGTTTGCACTCCAAGATCTTTGTACATATTGACTGGTTCTCTGAAATAAATGTTTTTTTTCCTTCACTGAAGTCATATTGTTTGTCATTTTCTAAGCTGAAAAGATGAGATGATAAAATAAAATTAGATACAATGATAAGATTATTATCTTATTAGTCCCTCAATGTGCCAAGTAGTGTTACTGAGAAAAAGGTTGTTTAGGGTACATATGTTTATATCATATTATATTGCTGCAGCACCAAGAAAAGGGATAAGACACAAACGTGTCATAGTCTGTTTATTTTTTGCAGTCTAGCTCTTGAAAAGATTGATTTGAAACTCTGTAGATCTGAACTAAAAGCCTGCATGCATCTTGTAATCTGGGTAGGGGAAGCAACTATGCCACATTTGAAAAGCAATAGATCACTAAGTAGGGTGATTAATTATAGTAGAGGGAGGGTGGTGTTGCTGGAAAACCTGAATTTCGTAGGCCTTCTAGTGTAAAGCAGTACACGATTTAAAGGCAACTAATGAAGACTTTCATGCCCGAATGTCTGCCATTTGAAACCGTAACCACCCCCCCACCCCCGCCGATGCCCATTGTGTCAGGCAGAAAACATTGTGTGTCTGATTTTAGAGCAAAAGACTGATTGTCTCTATTTCTTTGTTCCTCCTGCTTAGCCCACCATCCCATCAGCAGAATAAGAGTGAGAAAGCACTCTCCAAACGGGAGGGGATCTGAGGGATGAGTTCAGGGTGAAGGGCGACAAGTATAGAGAAATTATCCTAATAAAAAAAAGGCAGAGTGGATGGCCTGGATGCTCTCAGCTTGAGTTGTGTGATACGTGACACACCCGCCCCAGAGAAAAGACAATAATGGCAAATGCATGGACTCATCAGTTGAGGACAGATCACTGTTACAGCCTTATTCATCAGCATAATTAGGAGAGGAAGAGATGTGGGACAAGTGGCTAGTAGCATTGATGAAAGCTCATCAGCAGTCTATCTTTACAGCTATGGCCACTGATTGGTGCTGGGGTTATCACTGCCTGCAAACTACTTCAAAACAGGGGCTCCACTCTGCTGACCGACAGTAACATTAACTTAATTGGCTTGTGAAGGCAGCTTGGCCCAGGGATGATTTTTTTTTAAACTTCCTTAACACTCTGTACACATACCGGTCCATTTATATTATGCATTTGCGATACAAAATGCAAATGTTCTCAAGTAACTGCACCACACTGAACTTTTAAACTTGTGCAATAATCTGTTTGCTTTCACAGCTTTTCTTCATACGCTCAGGGGTCATTGTAGTATCTTCAAGGCAGTCTGACTTTGTGCTCTATATCCTGTTGTCCAAAGAGGAGAGATTAATATAAATGTGTACTTTCTCTGTTCTCTGCATAAAGATTGATTGATAAACAGCTCTTTGCAGTGATGGACATAAATATGCAATTAGCTGTCCCTTAGTCTCAGATAAAAACACAAACTCCATCATTCTGTCAGACAGAAGATAAATCGCACCAATAACTTGGGTGTTTTTTTATGATATGTTAATAATGTATTTCTCTATACCGACTCGTGTTTTTGGCTTGTCAAAGAGTCGGTCTTGGCTTGTTAGGGCTCTGGTTTGATCACAAACATCATTAAGAAAGGTCAGATGAAGCAAAATTCAGTGGTTTATAAACACTTCTCAGACCTTGGCTTCTCAAACTTGCTGCGTAGAACTCAAAGGATGAGTGAGCATAGGGTTTGTATTTCAATGCGAAGAAAGTTCAGTGGAAATTGTGGTGGAACTAGTACTGGGAAGTGTACATAGTAAGCTGGAAATGGAAATAATCTTTGGAGGTCTGCCCACATATTTTCTGCAAAGTGAAATGCATGCAAGGTGACACATAGGGAAAACATTATGCTGGGCGTTTAGATGGCTGCCACATAAGCAAATGCTCAAAGACACTTAACTGCAACATGAAGTCTTTGCAAGCTTCTCTGCATGCAAAATTAGGATTTTTAAATAATACAGAATGTTTTGACTCAAAACTCTGCTGTGTGAAGGTATAGGAAAAGTTCAAGGGCTCACTCATACCCGACCACATATGCATCCATATATGCAGAGCAACAGATCCTTCTCTTTCTCTTCTGCATTAAATTTGAACTTATTTTGATTTGCCTTCAGCGAGCCTGCAGATGCATATCTGAAATCATGGGGCAGTGTTGTGCAGCGTAGGTCATGTGCCAGGCTAAGAAAGGAAAAAGAAGATGAAGTCAGTAGATGTACCTGAACCCTGCCTTCCACTGCACTGCCTCTTTATTTCATATCTTTCTTTAGAGATAATCTTAACCTGCATATGGCATAACACTCTGAAACTGAGGAAAATGTGGTTTACAGTGTTAAGCTTTGCTAATACTGTTATATTGCAATGTAACAGTAAGACTGGAAAGTTCTACATAATTGTCATGTAATAAACCAGATTATACCAACACACAAGTCAGGTTCGGAGTTGTACGTCCAGTCTTTTTGTGAAGCTTTTCTGCAGGCTGAACACCTTTCTGATTCACGGCTTTACTTATTTTCTAGCTAGTGCAGTGTATGGTGTTATTCAGTGGTATTTATGAAGCAGACATTTTCCAAGGTCAGCTATTTAAAAAGAAGTATTAAATCTGATTTACATGCAACAACAGCAACAGTCAGACTGTTTTATTCATACTGATTATGGCCTTATGGTAGGTAAATTCATCTTCTGCATTATTTTATTCATTTAAAAACATGAAGTGGATCATTTGTTATAGGCAGAACAGCTTTTGAGGCTGGTGCATTCATTTTCCCTGATGATTTGATGACACCTTCAGAATCCTGAAATTACAACAATTCTACTGATACTAAATAAGTCAGGATTGATCTCTGAGAAAGGGCTCATATGTTAATGCAACGATGACCTCTTTTTGGGAGATGAATGTTTGTTAGAAAGAATTTCTGACAGTAATTAATCTGCGTTGTCCCCGAATGAACCAAGCACACTTCCCTCATGACATCTGCTGCTGGTATCAGCTCAAACTGTGTGTTAGTTCAGGTACTGCTCACCTCTCCTCTCAAAGGAAGAGAGAGAAGCTGCTGATCCTCACTTCATTTTCTCACCATCTTTTTATTTTTTGTATTTTTTTGCTCTCTTGTATTTTCTGGTATCCAGACTTTTTTTCTCTTAGCAAAAGCCACATCTTTCCTCACTGGCTCTCTGGCTATGCAGTGAAGGTGTGGACTAAAGCATTTTGCACAATCCTAAAAGGGTGACAGAACATGTGTTATTATTCTCAATGCAAAATACACTCACTCACCTCCTTTATTCAACTAGATTGGCTTTTATTATTTTATTTAGAAATTTAGAAAATCAAACACTTTAAAACTTGCGTAAGATGTAGCAAATATTTTCCTGATGTTTGTTTTTAGACTCTTATTGGTGCAGTTCTGGTGCATTCAATGATGTTTTAAACATTTGGAATATGAAAGCTTTAAAATTTAACAATATTGCATCATTTATTAACTAATGACAATAAAAGAATCATATATTTTAAACAAGGTGGTGCTATAAAAGGAAGTCTTCTGATATGTCAGTGTTTTTTTTTCTTCTTCTTTTTTTTTTTTTGGACTTGATTGGGTCGGCTTGTACTCCACTGCAGGCCTCCCTGTCAACTCTGATTCATCAAGACACTTGGCGAGATTTTATTTTTTCACCATTACAATGGGTTGTAGCAAAATACAACAACAGAATAATTTCTGAGTAAAACATGACCCCAGCATATGGCAGCAGAGCCTGCAGGAGCCATGTGCAGACATAAAAAGGCTTCTCGGGGACATGTGTCTCCCAGCAAAGGGCTTAGCCAGGCTGGAGACTGTGGTCCAACATGCAGATTTTCAAAGGAAGGGATGAAGGCTTTGTTCTGCGTCTGTTTTAAGTCCATCAAGTTTATTTTTTTCATCTGATAACCTCTAGAGAGCTTGATGCCAAGAAATAATGAGGAAACTGAACATCAGGGCTCTAAATATTTCACAACTGTTAATATAAAAATGTCCATAACTGCTAATGGTAATGACAGTTCGAACATCTATTGCTTCATTTAAAGCAAGCTTGTGTCACTTGTGGGAAGGGTTAACAGTTAACTGGGGTTGTTAATATTTTTTTCTTTGTTGACTCACTTTTACGTTTATTTTTTTCTCCTTTAAAAAATGAAAATAATCACAATTTTTAACCTCTTAATTCCTAATGTCCCATACTTGATACAAACCCTTCCATAGACATTTTGCATCGCTTTATGGAAGAAACTTTATTCAGAACCCAGTTGCACACCATATGATACTGGGTTCCTGCCCCCTTGTGAACACCAGAAATCAGAGGACTGTATGTTATAATATCTTGATAAAAGGCCAAAGAATTAATTATTATATTTTTTTTCTGATTTTTTTTTTTAAATGAAATTAAAATACTTCAGATTTGAAAAAAATTGAGTTGCTGTATGAGTGGTTGATCTTATTTTAGGCATTAAAGGGTTAATCTAAAAGTGTTAAATTAAATAAAAGTGTTAATTTATGATTGTTTATTTCCTGCTTAAAAAAACTCCATAAAAACCCTTTTTGTATTTCAGCCTCCTTTACTTTTGTGTATTATTTTTAATGGATTTAACGTTTATGTTTGACTCAGCAAAACAGATTAGTAACAATGTATTTACACCTGTTGCCAGGAAAAAATGAGGGGTGTTTAAATGACGCAATGAGTTCTGAAATAAATAATCTAAAATGTAATGTATAACAAACAGGGCAATAGAAGCACCAGATTATTCAACAAGATATTTGTAATTTCACAGCTATAATACACACACAAATGTAGCTTTTCCTGGAATATTGTTTGTGCTTTTATTTTTTGTGTTTTTTTATCGTTAAAAAAAAAAAAAAAAAAACAAGAAATAAACAGAAAACAAGTCACAATCATTTAGATTTCTGTTTTTCTTTTGTCAGGTGCATGCTCATGTTTTATACTTTGATTTTGACAAACTCATCTCTAGTTTATGATGTTGTCTTTACTAGATGTGATGCATGTACCTCTGAAATAAATAAACGAATAAAATAAATCAGAAAAAACATGTCGTAGAGTGAAACCAGTGATGCAGGACTGTCTCTTTTCTGGCAACCTGTGAATCACAGCAATGTGAAGTGGGTTGAGCGGAGGAGGGGACAATTGGTCGCAGCTCTTCAGCTCAAAATGTGGAGTTGAAGAGTCCCGGCAGGGTGAGAGGGGGGGCTGGCTACTCAAGTGGAGCAGGCGGCAGAACCATGCGCTGGTGCCGTATTGGGGCCCATTAATGATTGGCCACCTGATAGAGGCTTGTCACCCTGCTGGAAGAGTTAGTGCTACTGCCTGGATGGACAGCAGAGCTGGCAATTTGTGTTACGGCTTGCAGGTTGGGGAGGGAGGAATCGGGGGGGATAGATGGCATTTTAAAGAACGTTTGGGACAGTGCTGGGTAGGTTACAGAAAGACAGTGCTCCTTAAAACAGCAAAATTGATTATATCTGTCATAAATTAAATGCCGCAGGTGTAGAAGGTGCTGGATTTTATCTCTTTTTCTTGCTATTTACCTTTTTATGGCTACAAGGATGAGAAGATATTGCACCACCTTTGTTTTTGAGGGGTTAAGAAAATGCCTAAAAGCACAGCATTGTAAAATGTATGTTTTTTTATTTATTTATTTTTTTTATGAAAAACTAACTGGACAAATTTGCTCTGATCCTATGAGATATCTTTACATCTGGGGTTAATTAGCTGGCACGTCTGATAAATGCTGGCCTTTTTAATTCATCAGACATTAGATTAGCCTTTTAGCACATTAGTGTCTCTATTCCTTTCTATTTTGTTACACATAAATAACGAGAGCACCATATCCGGCTATTTAGACCTCATACATCCCATAAAGTTGAACCACTATTAAGTCTTTTTTGTTCACTTCAAAAGACAAGCCCCCATTAATCCTCACAAGCTGCTTCGAAATATGAGGCAACATCTGCTGAGTCTGTATTTTGACAGAAAATAAAGCTTTCGGAAACTTCAAGGCTTCACAGTTTTCCGCCATATAAAGACTAACAGTTAAAGTCCAGTGTGGAAGGTCTCTTCATGTCGGGATTTCATTCCTGTCTCAAAACAGGACCGACCTTCTCCATCATCATCAGCAAAACTGAAGAGAAGGATATAAACTGCTCTTCATCTTTTGATTTATCAAAGGAATTTGTGTTGGTTTGAAACATTTTATGTGAACCACCAGATCCAGCTGATGTCCCGATGGGACCTTAAAAGGACAACCCCCCCTCTTAATAAGGGTGTGAACACCAGATGCATCTGCTCTCAGTTCATGTAAAATAGCTGAATCCAGGATGTCATCTGGCAATGAATGACACTGTTTTGAAATAACACAAAAGTGTGGCAAGTGCATGGTACATATTATTTGAATAAAGCACTGCTTGCCCCTTTTTTACCCCCTCCATTCATGAATGTAAAACAAAACCCCCCACCCTGATAAATTGTCCATTGTGACGGGAACATGATTACATGAAGCCGCAGCTGTAGGCCATTCAGCAAGCAGACGGAGCGCCATGTCACCTCTAAGAGGGGTGTGAATAAATGTCCCTGTCTCTACCAAGGCCTGCTTCCTTAATCACGGTGTCGGATGGTAATGATTAGCTTCCTGCGTGCAGCTTCCCAGCTGCGGAATCGTCCACATAACTCATACACTGTTAATAATCTGCCGAGAGAGACAATGCCCCTTCTTTACTTTTAAGCTTATCTCGTCCTAATCTGAACCACATTGCAAATTCGTTGGAATTAAAGTTAATTTATTGTGACGAGTACTTCCCTGGAATCAGGTCATGCTTCATATTCAAGGATGCTGAGATGGAAGGTGATTGTATCTAAATCCCCCCCTCTAGGTTTGGTGATGCATTCAGCTGCCGTCCCAGAGAGAAGGTAACACTGATGGTGGCTCTGCTGCTTTAGGTCACGGCTTTGGAGGGAGGTGGATTACTGGAACATCATTTCATTCAGTGTCTGTATCCAAAACCTGGATTAGTAACATGGAGAGGGATTAGAATTTATTATCATACTCCCCGCTCTGGCATCTGTTAAGGGCATTGGTCCTTGAAAAGAAACATATTGTTGCTATTAAAGCAATAGCAGCATGGGGGTCCTTTGTGTCTGTGGGGTGCTAGCTTGGATAGAAGTTTGCTGCGTAGGTCAACAAAGCTGTTTTCTCTGAGTCGTACTAAAAGAGAGCTCTTGAAGATAATAGAGGAACAATAAAATTCTCAGTGATATCCCAAACTGCCAAAAAAAAAAAAAAAAAATGAAGCCACACAGATTCTTAGGAACAGTAAATAATTATATCACCTTCAGTTTCCAGCATTTTTTTTTTTTTGTGACATTCAGAGTCATTAACTCTGCAGCAAAGTGAAATGATTTAATACTCTGTGCACAATTAGGGTTTTTTGCAGGAAGAGACCTTCTTAAAAGCTTAGCTGTTTAGCTCACATCTAAAATCCATTTACTTACTTTTTAGTGATGCGCTCTTTATGTAAAACCATCAGTGTCTTTGGACAAGTCATTCAATTACTGTGTGCATTTGTCAATAGCATTTACCTTCATTTTCAGATGCACTTGAGGGAGCATCATTTGCAGCAAGGGACTTTGACACAAAAGAATGTTAAGAGTTAACCTTGAAGTATTGATTTTCCGCCATCATGTACATGGACTATAAATCCGCTATAAATCCATAGCTGTGTGCTCGTTTCTCTTTTTCTGACATCTTTTTTTTCCATCCTTGTGCAGAGATACTGAATGGAGGTGTTTATGTTGACCAGAACAAATTCCTGTGTCATGCCGACACCATCCATTGGCGCGATATTATCAAGAACCCCCAGGCAGAGCTGCTAGTGGTACCGTCCAACAACAGTAACATCGGATGTGAGTATAACACATGATCAAAGTGCTCTCTCACAATGGAGGCCACCAGTAACTACCGTAGTGGTGTAGATCCCTTTTTTTTTATTCTTTCAGTTTGCCTGGCAGTGATTTGGAAGGAAAAATCATATATTATTAGATCAACGTGTGAACCCTTTGTTGGAATGGTTTGGTAGTGCCTCTGTAGTGAGACCTATGGAGCTGCTGTCTGCTGTGTTCTCTTTAAATCACAGTGAATCTGACAGCTGGTTTGAAGTTCCTCGTTCCCCGTCCCCTTTTGTGGCCCCTTCGGTCCCTCGGCTCTTCCAGCTTTGGACATAACCGACCTCGCTGCTCCGGTGGACAGATGTTGTCAGAGGAATTTGCCGTTAGAAGACAGACTATCTCAAAGTTTTTTTTGTTTTTTTTTTTCACACAGATTTCTGAACAAGTCTTTTGTTCATTTGAAGTACAGAGGCAGAAAGCTGAGAAGTTTCTTGGGGCTGCCGTTATAAAAACATGTCACGATGAGCCACTGGGACAACTAAGATGACAAACATTGAGCAAAGACATTGATATAAAGGAAAACGTGGACAGAATCTGTACATCATCATCCTGCAAAGTCAGCAGGAAGCTAGACATAATTCAAAGTTGGTTACTCAAGAAATGAATGTTTGAGAACAAATTGTGTGATGTAATGCTATTTTGTTGATTAGATGTTGCTTGTGTTAGAGGAGGATAAAAACAGCGAGGAAGGGAGGAGGTGGACCTAAAAAATGACAAGAGTGTGGGAGTGGAGGTTGACAAATTGGAGCCCTTTGCCAAGACGTAGTTAGTATTTAACATTAACGACCCACCGGTGGGAGTGGTTGAAGAGGCCGGGTGACAATATGCGGGGCTCTTTCACTTACTCTGTAATTAACCCATAGTCAATTAAGTGTTGATGATGGGCCACTGGCAGATGAATACTGTGAGTGCTGTTAGGTCCCACTCTGCATACGATCATGTTGCAGCAGTATTTCCAGGTGTGTAGTCGCATGAGAGGATGTTGTGTGGTTGTGTTAATACTATATGCTAAGTTTGCAGAGGAGCTTTCTGATTCACATTGCATGTTTGTTGATGTGTTTTGTAGGCAGACGCTGCCATCGCTCATGTAATGGACGGTGTTGGGGACATCAGGAAGACCAGTGCCAAACATGTACGTATGAATATGACCAGGCTTTCACAGACATGCTAATTTGATGTGTTAGGACTAAGGAAGTGCCAAAGTAGAGTCCCTGCCAGTGTACGAATGTGCACCCCATCCTCTACATAGTGCCTTATATAGTGGTCACGCCATTTTGTAGGGTGTCTGAATGTACTTTGGGAAGAAAATCGTGCACTCAAAATTACCCGCAATGTATCTTGAAAAGTAGTGAGCATTGATGGGTACTAGACAGGTCAATATAGAACACAATGCATTGCGGGCTGGAGCTTAAAGTGGAGAAAATAATAGTATAATATATATAAATGACACTATAAAGCATATTTTTATCCCTTTTCTACTGAATCAATATGAATAAAATACAATATTTGTAAATACGACATTTTCACACAAAATTAGATTGGATTTGCAATTACACCTTCAGGCAAATGATGA
>JBAMHX010000027.1:6598320-6624130 GCA_037177515.1 Pseudomugil tenellus | reverse complement strand
GAGATTATCTCTCCCGCCTGGCCTAGGAACGCCTTGGGATCCCTCCTGATGAGCTGGCAGATGTGGCTGGGGAGAGGAAGGTGTGGGCTTCCCTCCTTAGGCTGCTGCCCCCGCGACCCGACCCAGGATAAGCGGAAGAAGACGGTACGACGATAGGAAAGAGAGAGATCCGGAAGATTAAAATGAATTTTTCAGATTAACAGGTTTTGTCTACTGAAATCATTATTTAGATAACTGCTAAAACTGCCTTTTTCATTTATACTCATTAACTCTGCATGTTTATCTGGCCCAGTATTATACACTACTGATTGTGAAGTATTGATTTTTTTTATGTATATATTTTTAGTATATATTTTTATGAGTGTTTGTGTTCAAATGAATAAAACATTTTTACATCAAAGAACATAAAGATTTGGTTTAAAGTCATTTTCATATGTTGACAGAAGCGTCTTGTTAAAACAGTTAATGTCAGTCATACCTCATCAACTTTTGAGGTGCTTTATCCTTTATAGTGGTTTACAAAATGTAAAAAATTTTGCCTTAATGTTGTTTATTGACTTTGTAAATACACTTTGCATCTTTTAATGGCCCACTTCAGATTAAACAGTTGGTGCTGTATTCCTGTTACGACCATTGCATTATCTCAGACTGGGAGCAGATGGAATTTTGCTGAGGTTGCCATGTATTTGGGTGATTACACAAAAAGCAAAGTGCAGGACAAGCTAGAATATAGCTCTTGTCCAAAACCTGTAGCATCATTTGCAAGTTATACTGACTGTGATGAAGATTTCATTCGGTTCATCATTCCCTTTGTCCCCCCACTTTCCCACTTTTTGGCCCACTGCCCTACATTTACTGTATACACAATAACTTTTGCTATTACATCATTTAAATCAAATGGCTTTATTCTAACAGTGATGATACTAGATCAACGGTATCCTGGAGGAATTACTTTAAAAGCTTATAGGAAATGTAATTTATATTTATTTGGCTGATATGCTTTTTATAATATACAATATAAACATACATATGGATGATTTTCTGTGATTCAAATAAATCACATGAAATATCAACATCTTTCTATAAGGAAATATAATATACACTGTTGTAACAATATCATCGAAGCAGAACCAAATGCTTTTAAAAGCCATGTTCAAATATTCTGCATGCATGTTTGACATATTTTACCATTTTGTTAAAAAGGAATAACTGGAAATAATCTACTTAATTTGACATGTCTCTCATTAAAACTGGACATATTTAGTATGTATTACTTTCTGCAGGATAAGTATGGTGTAAATGAAGGTCACATGCTGGATTTGCACAAAAGTCACTGTGTTAATTACCAGAAAACAGTTTCTACCTGCTCAGTAATTACATGTCATTTCACTACAAGAGCATCGGTTAAATGCCTAAACTGTCTAATGTGGAATTAAACAGCATTAGTTTGGTACAAAAGATTAGCCTCTTTGTCATATTGTTCTCACAAAGGCAACTGACCTGCCCTTTCTCTTTGGAGGGAAAGGCAGTAATGTTTTCCTTCAGGCTTCACATATGGGCTGCGGCATCCGATGATTGGCTAATCTCTTGATTACATCGTCACGACACAAGGAGGGGTTAATGAGGGATAGCCCAAGGAACTGTGGGAAATGATAACAAATTAACATCTCAGATATGGAATTGGCTGGTATAAATCACTATCAAAAACTGGTTACACCACTTAATGCCAGCCTTATTCATCATCCCTTTTGCTTCTGTCAGAAATACTTGGCTCACACTAGACTGCAAGTGTAATTAATGCAGATGTAATGAATTCATTATAGAGAGGAATTGGATGTAGATTGGCCTGTGCTTTCATCAAAAGAAATTCAATGCAGGGAGAAGGGCCATGGCCTTGCCAGTGCACCAAAAGCTGACTTTATTTTCATAAAAGGGAATAAAAAAATGACATGACAAATGGCTTGTAGTAGTTTCTCAACGTGAGGTCTCTGAAGGACATCTTTGGTATGCGTTAGAGCCGGTCATACCGAAAGCAAATCTGCAAATGATCTGGAATAATATCTGATTGTTTATTTTCTCAGTGTGTGATGGCATTGGGACAGGCAGCCTGCAGACAGCTCAAACTGTGGATGCCAGCAATATTGATAATTTTGTGAATTGCACAAAGATCAACGGCAATCTCATCTTCCTTATAACTGGTATTAAAGGGTAAGTGATTAAACAATGTTTTTTTTTCCTCACTACTGTCAGAAAGTGCTCACTGAAGTGATTTTTCGTCACTGAAAGAGTGCATTAAGAGGATCTTTTGTTGTGCATTGGTGCAAAAAAGATACAATTGGATAAAAGTTATGTTTGCATAGCTCCAGAGTGACCCAACAGAAATTGCAATCATAGAATTTGTGATCTTGCAGGAGCTTTATTATAGCTCTATGTTGGTTTCTGCCAACCTCCTTGAGAATACATCTTCTGTATTGATGTAATTTTCTTTTTTTCTTATATTTGTTGAGTTCAAATATACCAACTGGAATTAAAGGCAGAATGTATCAGTTTAAATGTCATGAAAAGCGTACACTGTCTGAGTTGACATATGATCTTTGCAATTTTAAGTGCCAGTAGCTTGGCAAACAGTTTTGTTGGAAAAAAGACAAATTATTTCCTTTTTAAAAAAACAGATGGGAAATGTTCTGTTTATGGAACTATGAAGCATGTAAAGGATTTTAAAGTGCATTGAAGTCTAGTTGGCCATTTACGTAGTTGATATAATCAAAGCTCTTAATTTGAATATATTTTAGAATATTTATTTAGATTTCTGTTTCCAGATGTTCCATCATCTTAAATGATTTACAGGTATTTATTTTTCTTTAGTTTTTTTTCTTACTTGCTTCCAAATAATCTTATTAAGCCATCTTCTTGTTCTGAAGGACTTCAGGCCAGGGAATTAGCACTACTTACGGCATCTTTTTAAATCAGCAGGCAGTTGATTGAACCAGATTTATGTGAAATGTAGACTAAATTTTCAAAATATTTTCAACAAATAAATCAGAGTTCAATTTTATCAACAAATCTGATGGTTGTTTTTTGTCTTGCGGCATCTTGCGGTGCAACTGTTACTGTGGTGGCAAATCCGAATGACTTTCTATTTGTATCTATGACGACGGTGTGAAAAGCTGGATTGATAACATTACACAGTGGCCCTCAGTTATTAATGAGGGTATCTTACATAGAAATATCAAAGTAATTCAATGTTTTTTTTACGTTAGTTAGACATCAGGGTGCCTTGTTATTACAGAAGCAGTTTTTAATAAGTAAATCCACACTGCAATAGAAAACACAAATTTTATAAAGTTTAAAAAAAAAAAACTCTGGTAACGAAATTGTTTCAAACGTGTGCTAAAGCTAGCATTTTTTTTTTTTTTTTAGTCTGTAGGTTGTTTGGAAATCATTGTGTTTGATCTGATTTTTAGTATTTTGTGTGAGAATGCTCTTAAAACTAACTTATGAGGGATAACTCAATTAAATAAATTCTTTTCATCAAAAAGCAGCCATCTATAATATGTGTGAGTGATACAAAAAGTTCTACTTTACAACACTGAAACAAGCATGTACATAAGACAGATAAAGGGTTGGACAAACATTTAAATAAAAAAAAATCTTTATTTGCTCTCCTCCACTTCGACAAAAACAGTTGTCAAAAGTGCTGAACATTAGGGTGTGTGAAATAATAAACGCCACTAAACTTATTACTGTTCTTCTTGTTTCTGTCTCTTCCCAGGGACATGTATCATGAAATTGGACCTTTGGACCCCGAGCGTCTTAATGTTTTCCGAACTGTGAAGGAGATCACAGGTGAAGTGACCTCACTAGAGTACCCTTAAAAATACCAACTGAACAAAATGATGTTACTGCACCTCTGTGTGTAGTGTGTGTGTATATGTGTGTGTTGCTACAATTTATTTCCCACAGAGCTAGTACAAAAAGCTTTAAGATGAAAGCTGTTTTTTCCCTGAACTCTGAAAGGTGCTCTGGTGGGTATCAGTGTTGATGCTTGTGTGTATGTGCATGAAAGTTATATAGCTTGTGTGTGTATTTATTCATTAGCTATTAGAGGACTTTAGGGAAGAGCAATACCTCGCATACAAACCCTTTTGTCATATTAAGCTGCGACTTGCAGTTGAGCCAAACAGCTAATGGAGTGAAACTGCATTTTCATAATGAAAACCTAAGCAGTAAGGAAGAGCAATGGTTATTCAATCCCAGCTATTTCCTGTTCTATCCCTTTAACGTTGTTCCTGCAGATGCTGATTTGATATAATCTGTCACTGATGGCAAGTGCAACTGGAAAAATTGTGCAGAATATTAAATCCATTCTTTTAATTAGTGCTTGTTGTCCTCTTCCTGCATGCCTCCTACAAAGAGTGGGCTCTTGTTTGAATTTCAGAAGCAATGCAACTTTGCAATTTCACGCCCAGGAACTGTACTTTTTTTTTCCTTTCTTAAGTTTAAAGGAGCTCAAGGATTTTATCTCCTTGCTTAGGATTCTCATTTTATCTCATCTAATATATCGATTTGCATATTTTTTGCTTGAAAAAAAGGCACAAGTTGCATTAACTATACACTGATTTAATAACAAGTAAAGCAGAGATTGCAACATGCTCACCACTTTATCATCTGTCTTTAGGTTATCTGAACATCCAGTCCTGGCCTGAAAACATGACTGATCTGAGTGTTTTTTCCAACTTGGCAACCATTGGAGGCAGAACCCTCTATAGGTATCACTGAACACACTTATGCAACATGCACACATGATGAGGAAGACACGTAAATGGAGTTAAAAACTGTAATATTGTTACTACGTACAAAAGTGGGACTCATTACACATATATCGAGACAGTATATGTTCATCTTTTTCAAAGTTTAGGTTCACATTTCATCGTAATCATTTTCTATATATTCACACGTTTGTGTATAATCAGCTGTCTTTGTTCAGCCAGTGCCATCTGATTTTTTTTTTTTGTTAAACCGACAGCCAATCTAACTTTGCACAGAAGCTCTTTGAAGCTCTGCTGCTGTTTAGCTTTGATTAGTTTTGATAACAGGTTTAGCAACACATGGCAAATCTAGGGAATAAGCACTAGCACTGAACATCCAGCTGGAGTTACATCTGCAGTTTCCTCATTTTATCAATTTTTTTCTTGAAATTTTAAGCTTCTTACTTGTGTAATGGCCGTTTTTCCTGTCAAGGACGAGGAGACTGGTTTCTCTAGATCGAGAAGAATATAAATTTGATAATAAATAATAAAAGAAGTTGAACATACATTAATCATTAAAACAACAAAGACAAAACATTAAGACATACAGACATGGTACAAGGTTATAACCTGAGGAGAATCCCTCCAGAGATCTGTTGTTGCTTGGTCTTGTTGTCGTAGCCGAAGCAAGGCCGGCGTGCCGGCGTCCTTCCATCAGGGAAATGTTTAGAAACAGGTCTCAGAGTGACGCACATGTCCAAAGTTTTTAAACAAAGCTCCCCTATCTGACTGGGGCAGAATAGTTCCAGACTTCTGTGAGACCACAAATATTTGGAGATATTCTCCCCAGGTTACAACCTGGTACCATGTCTGTATGTCTTAATGTTTTGTCCCTTCATGTTTAATGTTTAATGTATGTTTAACTTCTTTTATTCTTCATTATTAAATTTATATTATTTTCAATCTAAAGAAACCAGTGTCCTCGTCCTTGACAGGAATAATGGTCATCTACACTTGTGTCATTCTTTTTCGTCACTCTTTTCTATTAATTTTCATTGTTTTTTAAACCAATATTGTTTTTCATCTTTTCCTTTTCAGTCTTGCTATTATTAAGTCTCTCAATCAATCTTTTCACCCATTCCTTTAAGTCCTTCTCTTCCCTTCTCTCTTGCAGTGGAAGTGGCATTTCTCTGCTGATCCTGAAGCAGCTTTGGATCTCCTCCCTCCAGTTCCAGTCACTGAACGAGATCAGCGCCGGGAGTGTTTACATCTTCAACAACAGCCGCCTCTGCTTTTACAACACCGTCAACTGGACATCGCTCTTCAGGACCCCGAGCCAAAAAGTCCTCATCCGCAACAACCGAGATCCAAAGGAATGCAGTGAGTAGTTGCAGTTGTTGGACCACATGACGGGGCAAAAATGTGCTGCAAATTTTAAGTCTTTGTTTGAAAAAATTGCAATATTGGTTTTAAATTATGTATTAGATTTCAACTTATTACCTTAAGCTCTTTTTACCATTTGGTGTGTCCAAGCACACTAACATGCGTCAGACTGAATGCTGAACCCAAAGTTTTAAAGAAGCTCCATACAGTCTCTGTAGTAACCCCTTATTGAAGAATGTTGCATATTTGGTACATTTCTGAGACTTTTTGCATCACTTTATGATAGAAACTTCATTCAAAACCCAGTTGCACACCATATGATACTGGTCTCCTGCCTCCTGGTAAATACCAGAAAGCATGTAACAATAATTTGACCTATCACATGGAAAAAAATGGTAATTTTTTTCAGATTTTTTTCAAGGGCCAAAAAAGACAAAAATTTGAGTATTCTGAGCAGTTGTTCTTATTTCAGGCATCAAGGGGTTAATCCACATATAACACACTCGCATTTTCCTGTTTCACCTTTTATCAGCAAATTTATTTCCAAACTTCGATTCCTTACATGATGTTGAAAATCCACCTCTTCCCCGCTATGCTCTGACATGCATGTTTCCAAGGCAAAAAAATCACGGAAGTTTCTGAGTGTTGTGCCATAAAAGCCTTTATTCAGCCTCCCCCTTGACACTATATGCACTTTGGTGGGCTGAACCCACTGCCAGATCTGGTGCAGATGAACAGATGGAACACTGCATTGTCCAAAACATAAATATACTGGTGCTATTATTTCTTAACATTGATGTTGACAAGTTAATTTTTTGCATTTGTTAAATGTGTTGTGATATGTATTTTACAGTGATGTTAAAGCAGAGGCCATTGCTTTTATTTCTCATACCATGCTTACCTTGACATCATTATTAACTTAATGAGTTCAGCGTGTGTGCGCTAGAGGCCGATCAATAGGATCTTACACAAACCTCTTCATTAGCCTCAACCCACTGTCTGCCATTGACTGCTGTGCTGTTGACAGAAGGTCCAGCCACCACCATGCGACACTCCTGGGGATGTTTGTGTCAGTCGTTGCAGAGGAGAGCCAGTCTGATGAAGGCCATTGATTTATGTTGATCGACTGGGGAAGAAAAAGGGGTTCAGGGTTCCGGTTGGGGCGTGGGGAATACCAGTGTTTGTTGTCACAGCTGTGCAGCTTGCAGGCACACACTTACACATACACAGGGAAATGCACAACCATATCTTTTTATGTGATATATTAAAAAATAGCTTACATTTGTGTATGGTTCTCTTTCTGTTTACCGCCATCTCTTCACAGTTCAGCAGCGAATGATGTGTGATCGGATGTGTTCAGATGATGGGTGCTGGGGCCCGGGGCCAGACCAGTGTCTCTCCTGCAGGCATTTCAAACGAGGTCGCACCTGTGTTGAAGCTTGCAACCTTTTTGACGGGTGAGAAATCACATTTTCACCTGAATTTTGCAGAAGAACTGCAGCATCTTTACTGCAAAGCTAGAAAACTCGCACAATATCATCAACATTACAGTCTCAGGAAGCTGCATTAACTCTTCTGTAAACAGCAATATGCGACAAGCTGAAGAAGTAAAATCAATTTAAATGGCTTTAGTGCATGAGAATGAAGTCTAAACGTCCTCAAGGGCTCCGGAGTAGGAGAGTCTAATTGTAGATTGGCATGAATGAAATGAGGTGAACCAATGAGGAATTTTACAGTGTGAAGAGTGAGAGGAACATTTGGCTGCATCTATCATCCAAAATCAATTTAGATATATTGTTTAAGGATTACATTTTATTACAAATTGCCCAATTTCAACTGACAGCATGGGTGTTTACTGCTTTGAGATTGAAAATATGAGACAAAAGGTCCTTAGAGTGTCCAGGAATGCTGAATATAAGCGCATGGAATTCTATTCAGGTAATTGTTTTGTCTTAATTAATTGCTTTAATTTAAAATCCATTGTAAGGATTTAGAGAAAATGCTGGAAAGGGAAACTCTACACCATGCGCCACTGGTGCTAAGTCATCTTAGCTCTTTATGCTAAGAAAAAGCAAATGAAAAAAGATCATTGCCAACTCACCTGGGGAGTAAAAAAAAAGCTGTTTTTATGTGTTTCTACTGTTGAATGAATCTCGAGTGAATGAAGCAACCACTTATCCAAAATAAGACCGCTCCGGCAGCTTCTGCCACGAGGTAAATGTGTCTTTCTCGCAAGCAAGCATTGATGTCAAGCTCGTCTTTTTCCCTGGGGAGGAAAGCTGCAGATGCATGTGTACAAGCGAGAGTGATTGAGAGCAAGCAATACTCGGGTCATATTGACTTGTTGCTGGTCCTTCCTGGTGCCGTTTGTGGGAGGGAAGCTTTGAAGATACTGGGAAAAACAGCTCATAGCGAAGACTTTGAAGAAGATGAGGAAGAGGCGCGTGGCAGGGAGCCTCTGAAGCACACTTGTATTCTATACTGTAAATACAGTCAGTCTCTGCAAATAATAGCAGGACTACTTGTAATTCTCTGTTAGGGGCCAAGCATATCCATGACCCACAGGTTTGCAATCACCATCACCATTTGTCTTATAACTTTATCTATATAATGAATATGGTGAATAGAAAATGTCTTTTTTGTCGCTCAGAAAGTAAGCCTACATTTATTGTTTTATTTCCGCTTTATTTCATAGTAAAAGTTAAATCAGCTTTGAAAAGATGAAAAACGACCATGTAGACAGCTTATTTTAAATGACAATGACAGTTGTTTGGGATCTTATTCCAAAGTAACTTCCTGGTTTATTCCCACATTTAATCAGATTTGATTCATTCCTCTCAGATATGTTTATTCCACTTTACATTTATTCAGATCAGTCTGTGCCATGCTTTAATGCTTAATGTATATATGATGTGTAGTTCAGAATTCTTCAAAATACTTCTTAGTATAATAAATCTTTTTTTACTTTTTAGACTTAATTCCTAAAATAGATATTTTTTTCTAATTAAAAACCCTATATTAGTGCATTTTAAGGACTAATCGTTTTATCAGTCCATCCAATTTGTATACCGCTTAATCCAATTCAGGATCATGAAGAAGCTGGAGCAATTAGCAGGCATCCTTTACACCCTGGACAGGTAGCCATTTCACCACAGGGTCAACATAAGAGACAAACAACCATTTGCATTCACTCCTAGGAACAACTTAGAGCAGGGGTCTACAATTCAATTCCTTGAGGACCAATGTCCTGCACGTTTTCTAAGTGTACCTGCTGTAGCACACCAGACTTGGACTCAGACAAGCTCTGCACGTTTACTATATATACATTGATTTGAATCAGGTGGGTTGCCCCAGGGACACATGGAAAACCTTAAGGGACACTGGTTCTCGAGGGCCAGGATTAAAGACCCCTGATTTAGAGTGACCAAAAACGCATGCCTTTGGACGGAGGAAGCTGGAGTACACAGACAGAACTGACACACACAGGGAGAACTTCACATAGAAAGTCAGTTTAAAACTCCCCCATTTGAGGCTCGAACCAGCAACCTTCTTGTTGTGAGCCCACAGTGCTAACCACTACTTGTTACATCCCCAGCCCTACGGCCTGAGGATCAGACATCCTCTCCCCAACTGGGCCAAATCCAAAAATCAGCTAATCAGTGACCACTCATCTCACCTGTTTCCAAAAACTTCCCATTAAGGACATCATTCCTCATTGGACAAGCCGTCAGAGCCACTCCTCCTTCCTAACCAATCAGATTTAAACATGGACAATAAAAAGGAGGACACTTCAGACATTGGGGCAGCTGTGTCTTTTCAGATCAATTTGCCCTGAGAGCGATAGCGCTGGTTGAGTTGTGAAAATTGGAGATGTTTGACAATTGGTTTACTTTGACATTTAGAGTACCTTGCTGGTTTGAATATTCAGATTTTCCCTTTTGGGAAGTTTGTGCTCATTTTGTTCGTTAATTGAAGACAGAAGCTCTCTCGTTTAAGTTAATAGTAATTTTGATAGTGTTGTTTTGTTTGGGTGCTAATAGATTTTTTTTTTGTTTAGGTTTTGAGAGAATTTTGAGTTCTTTGTTTATAGAATTGCAAATAGTAGTGTTAAATTTTTAATTGATATTGATAAGTATAGCAGCCGTGCTGAGTTCTCTCTGTTTTGATTTTTGTGTATACTTAGTTTTGGTTAGTGGACAGAGATATTACCGATTTTTGGACTTCTTTTGTTGTTTTTTTGAAAACCTGGGCAATTTTGTTTAGTAAATTATTGATATATTTTATCTTGATAAAGTTTGTTTTGTTATTGACCCCTTTGTATCCCTTAGACCCTATATTGGTTGTAACACTACTCCACCATGCAGCCTCTGTTCATTTTATGCTAGTAAAATTACACAGACGCTGCCAGGCCAAGTTTTACACAAAATGGACAAAAAGCATTATTAATCAAGAACTATTTAAATATTATTTAAAATCACGAGGTAATGGCCCCTGTTGATAGTAAGATTTAGGTGTCTTCCTCATATACACAACAGCCCAATTATATAGGACGCTTATGGTACAGAGCAGGATTCCCAAAGGAAATTATAGGGATTAGGATTACTTTAAAAAGATTTTCTTCAAACCTCACACTTGATGCGAGATCTGCGAGGCACAATGAGGTTAAACCTAACTGTGAGGTGTGATATAATGAAATCATTTATGTATTTTGATATTAATTTATTTAAAAGATGGAAGACTTCAATGAAAAATGTAATTGAGACCAAATCACTCAAAGTGTAAAGAGTGACACAAAAAACATCTTTAAGCCAAAAATGAAAAAAAAGAAAACTTTTTTTGTGCTCATTTGAGGTTAATTTGCTTCTTACATTAGATCATAATGATTTCAGGCCTCCAAACTGGGTTTCCTTTTATCCATGACATAATACTACAAATTAGTATTAATGAATTTCTTCATTATGGCCTGAAATCTCAGTATGGTGCCTTCTAAACCAATATTAATACAATATAGAACAAAAGAAGAGCTTTATGAATAAAAATACACTGCCAAACTGCCATTTCTCATTATGTTGATCAGAAAGAGAAGACATGCTCATTCATTTGATTGATTGATGTAATAACTGGCACTACTAAAGAAAGGGTGAACTCTGTCAGGATTAATGAAAGATAGGTACGTCACTATAATGTGGTATTGGCAGAGCGAGACTGTTCCAGCAGGTTATTATGAAGTACAAGGCAGACAGAGATCAGAGCATACAGCATCTCTGAGGGATGGATTTTGTCGGGGTGAACTTTTAAAATATTTTAGCTTTTTAGTTTAAATGAATTGATAGTCATAGTCTGCAAATTACAAGTGTTGCACTCTTGCTCAGTCAGTTTTCATCACTTCCTAGTCCGAGAAAACTTGTTTCAAGGGACTTGCATTTTCATAACATATCATCAGCGAATTGCAAATTTTGGTTGTTGCAATACGGAAATTTACACATTTAATTGAATATTTTACTGTACAAAATTATTAGTATGAATGTTCATATGCAAGTGTAGACCTGCATGCGCAAAATATTTCTAAGGAAGTTATTTTTACAGAGATTAAAGCACAAGTGCTTGTGCACACAGTGGTGTGTTTGTTGCATGATTTTGTATACATTGGGGAAATAAAATAGTTTTGGCACTGTAAAAAATAACTACCCCTCCAAATTATATGCAGTGTAAAGATGCTTTTCATGCACAAACTGGACTAAGGGGTTCAGCAAATTCCCAAGAGAGAGCTGCTACAAATCCACTGCTGATTAAACTTTAGTCCTGCTTTGTGTAAATCATAAGATGAGCATGCTTTAAGAAGAAATGATGTCTTTTTACCTCCACCAAGGAGACAATGTTTTTTGCATTGGTTTAATGTTTCCAACATAATTTAAAGGGTTATGGACAGATTCTCATGAAATTTTAAGGATGTCTTCCTTCTGGGATCAGCAACAGATCATTAAAAGTTGGAGGTGATCTGGATCATATTTTGGGGTTTAAGTCACAATAAGCTGGCGGAACTGACTGTAACAATGCTCAAGATGAATTGTTCTGAAGTGGCACTATAGAGCTACATTAAGATCTAAATTGAATTGAATTTTCATAAATCTATCAATTTAATAATAATTAGTTCTAATTCAGAACTCAAGTAATCCAGCTGTCCAGTTGTTGCAAGGACTCACAAGGATGTTATTAGAAAATTCATGAGTGGTGAATCTCAATATTTCCAGCCTCAAGGTTCTGAAACACCTTTGCTACAGTTGGGCGCTCACTCACATTTAAACAGTATCACTAAATAATCTCCTCTAGGAATATGAATGCAACTACACTTAGACTGCCATGCAGTTAAATCTTTAAATGAAGTTGAGTGGGTGAGTGGGGGGTATAAGTAGGTATTGATATGCAGTTTGTAACCTGATCACATGAGAGCTAGCAACTTGTAGCTACCCTTCATTAACTTTGGTGAAATAATTGATGTATCGATATCCCTTTAACTTCCACAAACGTTCTGCATTTTTCTGTTTGTTTTGAACAAAAATGATCAGAATAAATGTTTTTCAGGAAGAGGTTGAGATATAATTTAATTAAAAAAACATTAAGACAGTGAACTAGTGGAAATGTGAAACAGTGGTGTCAGAACAAACACTTAGTTTGGGTTTTACATGCCAAAACAGAATGGTAAAGATGGCTTAAGCAGGTTTATTGTCATAATTTGCTAAAAAAAATCACCACAATCACTGCAAATGTACCTCTACCAAATGGTAGACCAGGAAGTTAAAGGGTTGTCCACACGGACTCTGCAAGGACATCCTGAAATCCAGGAAAATCTTATCATACATTGACCAGTCTCAAGGGTGTTCTTCCACGTAATCACTCTGCAAAGAGGGGTGAATGTTGGGTCTGGAAGAGATATGCATCAAGCATCTGCGGGCTTATGTGGAGCATATGGCAGCAACATCATAGCAAACCTTACACAGATGCTAAATAAGTATAAATTAGTCTTAACTAATAAAACCAAAAGTGGCACCACAATGTCATTATATAGAGGCCTAAAGTTGAAGCTTATAAACTACATTTGCTGTTATATTTATGTTTCTCACCATATAACTTTGTACTTCTGACTCATCTTAATTGCACACTGACATTCCTTATGCATATTCCTGGAGCTATCATTGCTCTGCAGCCTTCCTGTAGCTGAGAAACCATAATTCACAACATTGTATTCCAATCCAGGGTATTGTGCTATAGCTGTTTTGGACCGTGTTACATGTAGACATGTGAATATAAAAGTATTTTCTGAAGAGGTTGAATGGAAGTTGAGTAGCTTGGAAGCAAAAAGAGCTTTGGACACCAATTACTAAAAAAAGCTCTATTACAAGAATTAGGCTTAACATTAGTTCCACAGAAAATGTGTGGAACGACTCAAAGGCCAATTTGTGGAAATTCCAATTGAATCTTCGTATCAGCTACCATATATAAAAGAGAAACAAATGCATTCCTAACTTCACATATGGACATATGGATAGAGGTCCTGGACACTTAACAGGGAACAGTCTTATGCTGTAAAGGTTAGTGAGTATATATCAGTAAAGTGACTCAGGAGGACATAATTGGAGAATCTGAAGAAAAGAAAGAAGGTGAAGCGACAGAGCAGGACAAGAGAGTCTACATTGGATTAACTTTCACTAGCTGGAGAGAGCTCAGAGAATAGATAGAATGCAAGACACATAGCCTGTTATATGATTTTATTATAAGCCGTTCATGACTGAGACTGGGCTACTCTCTTTTTTTTTTTTTTTTACTTAAGTTTCTTTTCGTTCTCAGTATTTTAAAAAATGAAGACAAGAAAGAAGACTGCTTCATAATTATTCTTTTTGTAGATCCACCCTTCCTCCAAGTCTGTGGTTGTGAAGATAAACAGGTTCCTGGATTGCTTTTCAATTACTTTCCACTGACACCAAACATGAACTTGATATGTAATAAATTTAGACTCCCTTTTCTCCTGCAAGTACAGCTCACCATACTTCCTAACTTTAAAATAACCTTTTCCAATGCGCAATGTTATGCAGATCTCCATTTAGTTATAACTGTACTTCAACAGTGTGATGTCACCTGCAATAATATACATTATACAAATGTAATTATACTTTATGGTTGTACCTTGGTTGGAATACTTAATCTACGAAGTGGTACTACGCCTACTATCCTCATATCCAACAATGACTGAAGCCTACATTTGCATTATTTTGTTTTGCCCATCTTCAGCTCCAGCTTACAATCTATTAACACTTGTTTTCTTTCATTTTGTTACAGTGTGTGGGTCGATGCTGAATTCAAAATAGATTTGCTTAATATTTGACTTTGTTGTGAAGCTATGGAAGCCTGTATCTCGGAAGAATTTAGTCTTAGCTCATTAAAAATGTTTTCAGGTTGGTGATTCTAAAACCTTAAGATTCTTCCGCTTGCTCTTGTTCTGTGTCTCCATTCTTAATGAGTAAAGGCACTAATTCCCTTTAGTTTGGAAGTCTGTTGAATAAAACAAAGGGAGAGCAAAGGCGTGCAAGAGGGGGAAAGAAAAAGACTGAGATGGTGTCCACTGGGGTTGGAAGGAATAGGAATGGAGGGAGGACTTGAGTTAGGAAGGCATTGAGAGTGGTTAATTAAAAAAGTTGCTCTGGTGGGTTGACCATGCTCTGGCCTGCTGGATGTTCTGAGGTTTGAATTGCATCCACAGTCCTGCTTAAATTCCTACTAAAACAGGGCTAATCCCCCATCAGGCCATCCCCCAACGGGGCCTTGGCGCACACTTCCAGCCGTGAAGGAGGCCAATCAGGAGGAACGGCTTTGACAGAATGGAAATGACCCTGGAGAGCACGGTTGCAGAGGTCTTTGTCTCCCGCCCATTCTCCTCTACGTAATTTTTTCCCAGCTAACCGACAAAAGAGATATCTCTCAACTGCCTTGGTCCATTCTAAAGGATTCCCCTGGACAGAGCTTCCAGGAGAGAAATCTAATTTATTTTGGAACAAGACAAAGAAAGACGAGAGGGCTAAATGTAATGGAACTTTCCTTTGAGTCCTTCGTAAACATTTATAATAATAGTACATTTGTTATTTTCCGATGTTTGAGACAAACCGCTGTGTTTAAAATGAACCAAAAGAACCTCTCAAAGAAAAATGGAGGGAAAAAACAAGCTCTGACATTAAGGCTTGGCAAAGGGGAAAGTTGGGATTTTATCTTCCTTTTATCACCCTTTAATGTGATATGGTTGAACTCTGCAGTGTCAGAATGTCTCTTTTCTTTTTAGTAGCTTTTAGAACTACCAAGTCTAAAAGATTTTCATCTAATATTCACCACATGGAAATGCAAAAAAAAAAAAAAAGGGAGAAAAACACACATACCCACAGGAGATAGGAAGTTCTCAGTGTCAGATTGGGAATCTTTTCACTGTTAATTTCACCCCAGCAGCTAATACAAACAAACCATCTCAAACGCACAGTCATTCTCATTATCCCATCACTCTGAGAAAAAAGGGTTTGTTTGTAACTGTGTGAATCTTCCACTGAGGGTGTCTGTCCTCCACGTAGGCTGATTGATCCCTCTGATGTGAAAAGTGTTTTTGATCGGCAGTGGTTGTTATTGACAGTGGGCATCTTCCGTCTAAGTGCATACGCCCCACTTCAAAAGTGAAGATAATTCACAAACTTGAACCTGAACAAGACGGAAATTTATGGGTCGAGTGCCTGCACATGCTGGCAAGTGCACACGTAGACACACAGAAGGGATGAACAGGATGGCCTGAGGCGATACAGAGCCTTTGCTGCTGTAATTTTGGTGTATGTACCCAATATTGAGCTCTATTGTTTACTGTCTCTTCCATCAGATGTCTAAGAGAAAAGAAAATACAAACCCAACATCAACAGCGTTGCTTAAACTAGCTGAATAAAGGGTCTGACACATCTACGATTTGAACAACTTGCAATGATTCTTTGATAACTGGATGAAAAGTGAATGTGTTTGACTTTTTTCTTTCATTTTTCTTTTATCCGTCTTTTTAAACCTTCTGTTCTCTGAATCAAATACATTCTCTCTGTTGCTCCACTTTCAGTCCTGAGAAACTTCTGTCTCTGCCCCCGTTGTTTCCCTCCATCCCCTTCTCTACAATCTACCATCTTGCCTTTAACAAATCATCTCATGTTTGCTCATGATTGTAAAAAAAAAGTGTTTATATGCAGTGCTTTAGAATCTTCCAGCATCTGTTAATATTTCAGCACAAATGTTCTCAAATCTATAATCCATGCACCACAATACTAATTTTCTTATTTCCACCAGGGAAGTGCGGGAATTTGCCAATGGATCTGTCTGCTTGGAGTGTGACAGCCAGTGTGAAAAGGTGGATGTGAACAGCATGACATGTCTTGGTCCGGTAAGATCCTCCTAAGCCGCATTGACCGCATTGTAACATATTATATCCCTGAACGCAGTGTGTCGGGGATATAATGATTTCATCACGAGCACCGCCGCCAGAAATTCTTCGTTTGAGCACGACAACTCAGTTTTCAAAATTGGATTTTGATACTCAGAATATCTGTTTAGGTCCATGAAGGGACGCCCTGCATCGAATTTCATGATTATCAGATTTATGGTTTGCCCACCAGGTGGCGCTTTATTCACGGAAAATCTGATTTTTGGTTATATCTCTGGAACTATTTTTCTCATTGACCTCAAATTAAGTACAAATAAAAGGTCATGACCTCAGGATGCATTGTGTCTTGATGTCATATCCGGCTGGTTTAAAGTTTCCACACCAAGTCGAGCTTTGTGACTGAACTTGTGCGGCTTTATATTATCGTATTGTCTATTCAAGGAATTTGGAATTGGATTATAGGGGGCGTTCGGGGAAATACCCCTAGTCGTCGCTTCCGACGGCATAGGACTTGTTTAAATCTGCATACAAGCTCACAAAAATACTAAACTGTAGCATAAAGATGTGCATGTTTAAAGGACCAATCCTTGACAACTTTAAGCATACTTCTGGAAATTGGAATTTAATTTTGTATTAACTTTTTACTTGGAAAGAATTAACTACAACAAAGGACATAAGGGTGTATGAGTGAATATTTCTGTCACTGGAGCAGCTCAGTTCTAATAGACATGGGGGCTCTTGAAATTGAGGGGCAGAGGTGGTATGAAATAGGTCCGGGCCAACGCTGAAGCACATTTTGCACGTGGCACACATACAAATCAAATGGACATGATACATATGAGCACAAAGGCCAATTTTACATTTGAAGTGTTGCATTATTGGGAGTTTTATTTAATGTGCTGCATGGCTGATTTGGGTGAATCTAGTGATTGTGTGACTAACCTTTTCTGACTGTCCCTAGAGAAAGAGAATAAGAGATGGAAGAAGGAGCAACTCCTCAATAACACACACAGGCTGCTTATTTTGAAATGCTGGGCACAACTCAGTAGTAAATAACACCAGAGTCAATCATCCACGGGCGCTCTGACACGCAAATACACATGCACATCGCAGACACAGACACACTTGAATGCCTTCAGACATCTGTATGCATTTGCACTGGATGCAGACACACAAACATGCAAAATGAAAATAATGTTTATTGATGGGGTGTGCCGGAATGTGTCAAACTCTGAGGATGCCCAACAGGACACTGTGGTCGTCATTAGCAACAGAGCGTTATGGCAAAGTTTCTAGCACCCCCATCACACAACGTGCTGATAACAGCTCCAGAAATCACTATCGCTCACTGTTCCATCTTTGCTGAATTGTGAGTTCCCTCTTTACTCAAAGCCTTCATCGCTTCAGAGAAATGTAAACACACAAAGAGTAAAGTCAGTTTTTCTTACTTTCATCCCTGCTTACACTCCACTACCCACCTTACTTATTCATGATCCTGCTGCAGTTTAACTTGTGCTCAGTTACTACTTGTCATCTCCTCCATCACATTCACTGTGCAACACTTTGACATGACCTGATTTCTTATGCGTTTTGGCAATTTTAGGAGGTGTGCAGCAGAATACACTCTTGGCATTTTTGCTCAACATATTATAAATTATAAATAGTGGAACAAAATTCATGTGGGTCCTGCTAGCTGAATTAGCCATGATAGGAAGTGAGCAAATTGACATGATTTGCAAGGTTTGGATTTGATTCAGTAAAATAAAATTTTCTCTGATTATGCTTTTTTTTCTTTTCCATTTTTTGTAATCATCTCACATTTTTTCCTCTCTCTCTTTGTCCCATTCCATTTTCCATCATCTTTTCCTTCTGATTCACTTCATTATCATTTTATTCTTTACACTGCAAACGCTTTCGCTGCTCTCGTCTCCTCTTTGCTCTTTATTCACCCTTTGTGCTCCACCTTCACATGACTTATCCTATCATCTGCCCTTTTTTTTCTTCTTCTTCTGCTCTCCTTTCAGGGCCCAGACCAATGTGTGAAATGTCTGCACTTCAAAGATGGACCCAACTGCGTGGAGAAATGCCCTGATGGGTTGCAGGGTGCCAACAGCTTCATATTCAAATATGCCAAGGCCAACAACGAGTGTCATCCCTGTCATGCCAACTGCACCCAGGGGTAAGAATGGGGTCATGCATAAAGATTAGTCTCTAGGTTTAAAGATTAATCGTTCTAACTGTTCACTTGCCTCCATCTCCCAAGACAGCTAGTTTTACCATTTTACTCTCCTTTTGCAGACTTTTATAAGGAATAGTGTCCACAGACATTGGATCCTTCTGCAAATCACACTGTGCTGTACACCTGGCATCCACATTATGTTAAATTTGAAGTAAATTTTTATCAGACAAAGCTCACACCCAGCTGAATTATTTTATCTGTTTGTAAAGGCAAGCAACTGCCCAGCTATCAGCTCTAAACCAATACGCCAATCCGAGGGTTATGGGGCAAAAGGGAGTTCATCAGTTGTCTTTGGAAACAGTTATTGTCATGGTGTAACATGATGTGAAATGAAAAATAACTTTAAATGATCTAAATGTCATGTGACAGGAGTTTTTTGTCTATACATTCATCCATACGGTGCTATGAACCAGCACCAAAAGAGAACCCACGGTTGAACTTCTTATTGTAGATGCTGTTAAAAGGACATTCCAAGGAAATGGTGGCTGTCACTGGGCTTGGATAAAATCAGGATCTTCCTGACGACAGTTTGCTTATTGCTCAGTCTAACTACCCAAAAAAGTAGTTCAATTCTTTTGTTGTGCAGTAACACAGGAGCAGCACATAACACACTGCTTTCTTGCTAATTAGCTATTTGGTGCACCATTTAATTGACAATAAAGTGGCTTTGGAGGAGTCACAGTTGTCACCAATTTAATTCCAAAGTGAACCTGCTTGTTTGGCTTTGTTTTTTGTGCTGAAGTAAAACACACACACAGACAAATGGGCAAAGACTCCAAATATGGATTGAGAATTAATGAGCAGTGGAGAGTGTTCCCTAATCACTTCCTGGATACCTATTGTTACTGTTACTGCTCAGTGTATAATTGCTGACTTAGTTAGGATGGGACAGCTAGAAAACATGTTTTTCTCATCTTTTGTTTGATGATGAATCAGGGACTTCTGGCTCACATGCGATCTCAGGTTTAAAGTGAGACCTTTTGTATTTAAAAAATATAATGCGGATTCCCAGAAATCCTTATATTAAAGATTATTGTTATAAGAAATCCTTAATATATTAAAGATCCTTAGATTAAGGATTGTTTATTTACGATTACTACACATTATTAAGGCATACAGGCTTTGCAGTCAATAGAAACATTTAGCAAATAGCTAGTTAGCGAGTAGCTAGCATGTATTTTAAAGGTTTTGTGTTTACCAATTTTGGTAAACACTTTTGTTTTTTTATTTTGTTTTTTCTCCATTTGATGCAACATTTCAACCTTTTTCACAGTTTCTTATTGAAACGAAGAATTATTTTTATTAAGTCTTATGAAATCGTGCTGGGTAAAAATCTACCTAAAGATTTATATACATCAATATATCCTTCTAAATTACTTAGTATTGCAGAAAATTGATAGCTGAATCTGAATTTCTGTGATCATGGCCAAACAGCTGGCACCGTCTCCGTGCCAACACATGGCTTTGTTGCACTCCTGGGAAATTTTGGAAAATTCATAGAAGCCTTGTTTGGGTCTTAGAAATGGGATCATCATTTGGAAATGTCTTTAAGCCATATTTGAACAGCCAAGGATTTCATCATCACTTAAAAAAAAAAACTGTACTTAAGGACAAATAATTGGAGGTGTGACCACTTTGCCAATAAAATTAACACAATAAATCTCAGTTATAGTTTGCAGCTGTATGAATCTGATCATAAAACAAAGGTATTGCTGAACAAGTAAAGGTGAAAATAATTAACTTTAAGCATGGTTGTATAATCATGCTAGGTAGCATGCTGATCGGTGACACTGTTGCTTAGTATAATGAAGAAGGATCATGTGAATGTGACACTCAAACCATCAAGTAGATAGCAGAAATATACAAATGTTTGGATACTCTGATAGAAAATATCCCAAACCTTCTTTTAGAGCTAGTTTTAGAGCTGGTAACATCCACCTTTTGTAGTAGGTCTTTCCCATGAATAAACTTTACGGTTATTAAGAGAATAATTGTGCACAGTTTTTCTTTATTTATCCTGAAGATGTATGTTACACAGATGCTCACTCGCTTGCCTTTGTGTTTATTTAATGAATATAAAAAGCGAATAATTTAAACAGCCTTAGCAGGGTTTTGGTATCATTCATCGAATTGTGGGTAATCCTTGTCACACTAGAATATCACACCCAGTAGCTCCCAGCCTTGCTTGTGTTTTCCAGGTGCACATAGGGAAAAGGCACACATCTGTTTTGTGCTGTTTCTAGATGTCCTGTGGGGGCTTATACATTTTTTAAAAGGTGGTTTTTGTCATTGATGTTATTTTTTTTCTTTGTCCCCCCCCCCCCCCACCGACCCATTTTTGCTCCCTAAAGGTTCAGCATTGTGTCCATTTACTGACAGCTATAGGCTGAAAGAGTGTTCTCTGAGCTTACAATTCTTTCAAATATCATATGAAACATGAACACTGCCCTCAAGCCAATGTGCGCCTCCTCCTGTCACAGTGACAAGTGGTCAGCCGAGCTCCTTTTTTTTTCTTTTTTTTTTTTTGCGCAGGTCCCTGCCCCAGAGACAGCTGATTGACGTGGAAGAAAGACAACATGAGGTTTTCTCATAACCTGTCCCTGATTTAATGGATGATCTCTGTGGTTTCTCTGCCCTGCAGGTGCATTGGGCCAAGACTCCAAGATTGTGTCGGGATGATGGACAGGTAAGGGATCTCAAGATACATTCGTAATGTGGGACTGGGAGACCACCATCGGATCCTGCCGCAACTCATTAAAGTTCCTGTTAAATCCCATTTCTCAAGATGCTCATTAACAGGAGGGCAGAATCTGCTGTTGTTGCCTGTACTTGCACTAAACTTTTGATCAGAATTTTAAGTACATCAATGGAATCTCTGTTGTGACCAAATCTTCTAACATTTTTTTCAACATTAGAAAGTCATGGCAGAAGTTTTACTGTTATATTTGTATATATTGTATGGTTAAATGCTAAAATAAATTAATAAATAAAAATCCATTAGTTAGTACATTTCCATGCTGCCAATTATTATTCAACCCGTCAAGCCATATCACCCTGTATAAAGAGTAAAAACATGACATTGTAATCTACAAATAACTAAACAGGGGAATGGGTTTATTTTCAACTGTTGCTTAAAGTTCCGAGCAAGCAGGAATCTCTGGCGATTAAAAGTGTAGCCTATATAGAAGAGCAGAAAATTGCAGTTCACCCCTCATCTGTCTCCGAAAGATTGCTTTAAAAGAGGCCAGCTTCACAGTAGAAGGAAACATGGTTCAAAGGTAGTCATCCGTATAGATGTTATTTAATCTTGAAAATCAGCATAATTGGGTATGTCCTTTTGATACGTATCCAATATGCGACTGCAAGAAGGCAGAGAGTAGCACAACCGTGGTTTTTAGCCAGCTAATAGGTTACCCTAGCTTTAGCCCACTTTTCTCCGTTAGCTAGCTATCTCCCATTAGCTCCTGATTAGCATGTTAGCTCCTAGCTATGGGCAGCTCAGTTTGATAGATGTCAATCATCCACATTCACATCCCACCCCTTTACCCATTTTTGTATTTTGTTTTCAAGATATTTTTTTTTAATTTCTCATGAAAATAGCTCATGATTAGCAGGTTAATTATATTTAACTTTTTTAAATGAATAGATGAGAACTGTGCTAATCGCCAAGAAATGTTACAAGACTATTACATTGGATTTTTCCAACTTTTCATAAGCGGTATAAATGGATGGACGGATGTTAATATTTTCCATTTCTTTAACATGTTTAGGACATCTTTGTAAATCTGATTACAAATTCTGTCTCATTTTGTTCTGCTTTACTTTATCATCGTTGGCCTTTGTTCACCATATCATACTAATATATTATGATTCATTTCCACCTGTCAAACGGCTGGTTAGGTGGTTGTGTTTACTGTTTAAAGCAGCAGAAGTTAAATATAGATATTTTATGTCTTTCAGAACTCAACATCAGCATATTTATTATGTGGGCTGACAACTTTTGGGTCAAAATATTTGAGGCAGATTATTCGTGGGTGTTGATTGACAAGACAGAAATAAAACACTTTGAGACATTCTGTTATTATTCAGTATCAGACCATAAATTAATACTGATGCAGAAAAAATAAAACATCCTTTCAGTATTTAGTTGAACCTGGTTGAGGTGACATCTCCACAGTATATGTTTTAAAAGTAATATTTTTTTACACTTTCTAATTCCTGCTAACACATTGTGTGGTTTTTTAAAGTTTCAAAGTTTATATTCAAGTCAATTCAATTCAATTTTATTTGTATAGGTTAATGATCCGATACATGGAAAATAAGCAGCAGAGAAAATAACAGGAAATGCTCAGTGCATCATGGGATGTCTTGCCAGACTATCCTTAACCATAAGATTTGTTGAAAAGGTAGGTTTTAAGTTTGATTTTAAAGGCAGAGAGGGTGTCCACCTCTTGTACCCATACTGGGAGCTGGTTCCATAAGAGCGCAGCTTGATAGCCAAAAGCTCTTCCTCCCATTCTTTTCTTATAGACTCTGGAAACCACGAGTAGACCTGCAGTGTGAGAGCGAAGTGCTCTGTTTGGAATATATGGAACTATGACATCTCTGATCTAGAATGGAGCTTGGTCATGGAGAGCTTTATATGTAAGGAGAACGATTTTAAACTCTATCCTAAGTTTAACATGGAGCCAATGAAGAGATGTTAAAACTGGAGAAATATGATGTCTTCTGCTAGTTCTCGTTAAAAGTAAGCACAATGAGTAATGGCAGACAGAATCATGCAATGGCCCATCTAAGCCAAAATGCTAGGCTGTTTTTTGTGTCCCTAGTCCAACCCTGAACCAAAATAAAAATGAAAAGTATATTATAGTTGAATTGACCCATTTCATCCACTTAGTAGAGGTGTTACATTTCACTTAAATAACTTGAATAGAATTGCAAATTTTTCTCTTCAGTCTCAGAGGATTCTGCTTATACTGCAGTGGTGATGTCTCCTTCATCTTTGGACTCTGTCTCCTTATCAGCTGCAAACTCCTTTGTTCTAATTAAAAGAATCTGCTACCTCATTCGGTTACCTTTCTAACCACCAGTCTGATTTGTTTTTGCTCCACTTATCCTTAACCTAAGCTTCAAAGAAAAAGCTCATTCCCCCCTTTCTTGTTGATGTCACTTGGACTTTCTTTATTCGCTTGTCCTTGTCTCTGTTCCCCCTCCTTGACCTCATCACTCCCAGCTGCTGCATTGCTATTCACCACATGGCTGTATATCTCATTACGTCCAAACCCACAACCTCTTTGTAAATTTCAGGTTCCCCTTTTTGTAAGTCTGCCTCGATCGATATGGCAAATGTTCCCGCACCTTGCATTGCACGGCCGTACACGAGACTTCCATTAGTTGCTAATGGTTTCTACAAGTGACAGACTTTTGAACTTTAAATATCAGGTTGGAGCAGGGAGCTGTTTATGTGGTTCTGTTTAAGAAGGAGGGGTAGAGAACGTCATGGCATGGACAGAGGTGCAAAGAGGCAAAAAATAGAGTGCAGATACTAGAAAACTGGGGTGATAAGGACAGAGAATGATTAAAAAGCAGAAATAAAAAGCTAACATAACAGTATTTACCAGTGGAAGAAGTATGTAAATGGCAAATGCATTAGTGCTGTCATTACTGATGAGAAAGAGCTTTTAACATCCAACCTTTATATGTCCTTCAAGCTCATTTTCCCTCAGATTGAGGAGAAGCAATTTATGAAGGATAGGTGCTGATTGCCCATTTTAGTTAAATATTTTTTTTAACAGTGGTAAAGCAAAGCGAGAGTTTAAGTTGGAGCCTCTGTGTTTAAGAATGTCTGATTGAGGTATAAGGAAGTCTATAAAACAAAGTTCTTGGAAGTGATTATCATGGGCTATGTTGGAAGCTAAATATAGATTTTGTGAAGGGGAAATTATCCAGATTTATGCATTACAACATAAAATAATGACATTAATAAATAAGAAATGCTTGCTTACATTATACTATTGACTTATAATGAGCATTTTCTACTTTTGTAAAGTGAAGCCATGAAATAAGAGACAAATGGTAGGAAGTAGTGGAAAACAGAAATAGCTTTGTTTACTTACGGTTATATTATTGTTTCTTAGGTGCTCGCTGGTGAAAGAATGAAAATAAGTGAGAATAGAATTTTTTTTTTTCATAGTTAAATAAATTATGACAGGACATGGCTTTGTACATTGATATTTTTCTGAAGCAACAATTGACAATATTTGGACAACAGGTGAAATTCGAAAATACATGGATTATTAATTACATTTATTCTCTTTTTTATTAGACTTCTTAAACATTATTTTTCTTATTTATTCATTTTGTTATGTTCTGTTTCTTGAATATTATTTTTTTTTCCCTACTTGATTATTCACTTATTTGATTACACTGCGGTATTTCTGTTTTTGTAATAGTACAAATGTCAAGATTCAGTGCAATCTTCCTGGTTCCCTAATACAAGGCTATATTTATGAATTGGCCAATCTCTGTCAAGTGGCTTGAGACAACATTGTCGTGAAATGTGGCTATACAAATAAAGTTGAATTTAATTAAATTGCAAATAGTGTATAAGACACAGGACACTGATAGTAGAAGTTGGAGGGATTTAACAAATAATGTCTATAAGTAGACTTAAAACATTAACTTGCCACTGTGTTATGTATTTTTGTGTAAAGCTCTTTGACAATTCCATCTTCTTCAATGAATATTTAGACGTAAAAGAAGTTAATCTAGCTAAAGCATTGTGATTACTTTGAAGTAGTGGCTTTCACTACTTAGATGATGTGGTCTTAAGATAAACATCTATTACTTCAGTATATACAATAAATAATGGAAATGATCACCTCAAAGTGTCTAGATGTACACAGAACCTTTATATGCTTAGAATAAATTTCAAAATAGAAATAAACAGCATTTATGGTCCAAATCTATTGCTTTCTACATATAGAAATATAT
>JBAMHX010000027.1:6554900-6566609 GCA_037177515.1 Pseudomugil tenellus | reverse complement strand
ATATATTTTTTTTTTTTTTTACGGTCTGTTCCTTCTTTCGGAGATGCATAATTAAGAGCGTATGAGATAGCAAGCACTGATAAGTTCCAACATTGTTGTTAAATTCACTCCCACAGTGAAAATTTTACCCTCTCTTGCTTCTATGTGCTCTACCTCCCCATTCAAATCCCTCAGGTGAGCACAAATACACACAAACACACACATAAACACACAGCTCAGGTTGATAGATAGGTAGAGTTTTTCTTGCTCTGTGGCTCCAGATCGGCTGAATGCAGAGTAAATGGGCCTGCAACCCCAACTGCTGCGCCACCACTGTGCCGTCGTTTTATATGTCACATTATGTCACATCCACCTGCATTCTTCATTAACCATCCGAAGCGTGCGCCCATGCAGTTTGGAGCTTATTTTTGTCTGTGCAGATAATTCAAACACTGCACTACTTTAACACATTATCTCAAAGTGCTTTGGAAATAAATTAGGCTTAACTTTCAGGGCAGTATTTCTGAATAAAATTTGAATTTGTTATGCGCTCGTGTGAATATACTCATGATTGAAGAGACTGGCTTTTTTTTTGTCGCCCCACAGTCAACACAAACACACAGATGTTTTTTTTTTTTTTTACTTTTTTTTTTCTCGCAGCCAGCTCTGTGGGAATATTTTCCATTCTATCTCCAGCGCAGCACGCAGCGCATGACAGACGACCACCTGCACCACCTGAGCTGAGCCCATTGTGCACGCTCCTTATCGCGCCGGTCCCAGTTCTCAGCACGCGGACAGTCTCATATTGCTCACATTGTTGCAGCCACTTCACCCGGTGTTTTGGGCGCTGGGGGTGTTTCACTAACAGTATGGGGTGCGCCACATGTTGTGCTGTTATCACTGCTTCTGGAAACAGGCACTTCACCTTTAGGAACCTCGCAGAAACTTAGCATTTAACCTCTTTTTTTAAGCTTTTCTGGACAAAATTTTCCCAAACTTTTAAAAAGGTCCAGCTTATGGATACTGGCTCTGTACTGGTACTCAGCAACTGTATTATTAAAATCATCTACTAAGAGTTCCTCAGTTCCCCAAAAGAGTCGCTTGGTAATATTTATTTGTTGCAGTCAACACTTGCCCTCAAACTTTTCTCTTTACCATCCTTTACTTTTTTTCATGCTTGATGTCATTCTTATACATTCCTACATCACAGCGGACTCCAACCCCATGTCAGAGAGATACTAATGGGTCACTGACCAGTCATGACCCTGTATTTTAGAAGACACCGTGCTGCTTGAGACAATTCAGTCCTGCTGAGATAAAAAGATATCCAAAGATGTCCAAGCTGTACAACCCAGATTTGTATCATATAGTTTCTGAGACATTTGGCATCACATAGTGGTAGAAACTTTACTGGAAATCATGTTGTTCACCATATGATACTGATCTTTTCCCCCCTGGTTAATACCAGAAAGAAGATGATCATAATACAATCATTTTGATCTATGACATATTAAATTGTGAAAATGCTATTTTTTTTCAAATTTTGTTAACAAGTCAAATAAAAAGTTCAGAATGAGAAAGAAATGGGACTTTTCTGCTCAGTTAAGGGGTTGGGATTTAAAGGGTAAATTCCTGCAATGCTTTACAAAGATGCTTGGACAGAAGCGTCCCTGTCCTTTTTAACATCACCCAATAAGCATGTGGCAACTAAGGACACAAACCATTGAAGCTTTGTGCAACTCCAGTTGGCTAACAGTTCCAGGTCTCTGTTGTTTGTTTTTCTGCTTCATAATGTGTCACAACATTTTCAAAGGGAACAAATGAAACTACACAAAGTACTGCATAAAATCACATCAGAATACTTGGATGTAGAAACAGCCATGATATAAAGCAGACTATTTTCAGAGCCCAATTAAAGAAGTTGATCAAATGATCTAATGATATGCTGTTTTTAAGGCACTTATTAAATGTTGTGCTTGTTGTCTGTACAGGTGGCAAGTAGTTTTGATATGTGAAGTTTTAAAACTGGCCTAATTGTTTGTCTCATTAACTGTACGGAAAAAGATACAGGAAATAAGTGACTTTTTAAGATTGTTTTAAATGAGTCCATTTAAAATCTACACTAAAATCTTTACTGAAATCTAAACTTCCGGTAAAGATCTGCGGGAATTTGAATTAAACAACGGTTTTCTTCACATTGTCTCTCTGAGAATCTAACAGTGCTTATAAGCTATTAAATGAATGTGTTGTATGTGGTTTTAGTAGCTGTAGCCTGCTAGGTATCTCAGAAAGGCTGTTGTTATATTTAGGATCATCATGAAAAAAAGCTTCATTATTGGAATATTGCAACAAAGATTAACTTTTAAAGTGGAGCACATCACATAAATTGATGAACTGCATGCTTACTGTGAATGTATGATGACATTTTAATGTATTCATCATTACTCTCATTCACAGTTAAATATTCATCCCTCTGGAAGCCTTGTGAACAATAAATGTGAACTTTTAATTGCAACCACTACGTAACTAAAATCTATCAATTCTGATGACATTTTCTGTCAAGCATTTATAAATAACAGCAGATAAGCAGTGAAATGTTTGAACATGTGATGGAGATAAGCTTTGTCAATTCAGCCCATCAAGATGTGTTTTTTCATAAATATCACATATTTTTTTTACCCCCAAAAAGCACAATAATAAATTCAAAGTTGCCAATATCACCTAGATAGTGATGGTCAGCTTAGTCATATAGGTTTATACTACTTGTTCAACTTGTTTCTTTTAAGATTATCATCAATACTCATTCAAAAAACCAAAATAGTTCATAATGTTCCTACTTGTTGCTTCATAATGGTGGAACGAACCACTAAATCTTGGGACAACCATTGGATATTTTAGTTTTAATAATTTCTTACAGCGTCTCATCTAATAAGCTAACTCACAATACCTTTCCTTTTAAATAAATTCAACATGTAATACCCCTTTGGGAAAGCTGGCAGACACTTAACATATTTATTAATCTACCTAAAATTCAAGTTCTCATTACGACTCACACCTTAATCTCCTGGGAGTTTGTACAATTTCCTCAAACATTAATTTATCTATATAATATACCAACCAGTAACCAACACAGACTTATTTAGCAGGTGTGCACAACTAAGGAGGAGATATTGAACAGCGCTTTGCCGTTTGGATCTCAAGATGGGAAATGTTTGTTAATTACTTCTGTTGCAACTTGTGAGTAATCACAAATTATCCACTTTCCTTTCTATTTATATGGACCAGTGGACTCTGGGGATAGTGACACATAAACAGTGTTAAAGCAGCACAATCAGCGGGACCCTCTCAACCTGAAAGTAAGGACTGCCCCCACATCCTCCGCCGGGACTCTGGTGTTTACCACCCTGGGTGGCTGAAATTAATTGGCTCCTTGAGCTGTTGTACATTCAGTGCTGTCAGTGCAATGGCCTCCCCTCATTGCCCCGTCAGTTTAAGTCGAAGTGTATTAATGGGCTGTGTGGGCCATTGATTCCTAATTTCTCTAGACGTCGACATCGGGGATAAATATTGCGTGGCATGCTCGTCTTCTGGCTTATTGTAATAAGCGTTGTTATTGATTGGCTGCCTTACAACCCCCCCCCCCCCCCCCAACAGAAGTTTTAAGTCTTCTTCACTGTACATTGTGTGTAGATTGGTGACAACAGTGAAAGTTGGATGCAGAGAGACAGATAGAAATATTGCAAGTATGCTTTGGAAAAAAAAAATCTTGCCTTTGGGTACTGGTGGTCTCTTGGTGGTCTCTGTCAGTCCATGTGTTTGTTTAGATATGTGTGTTCGCGCTTCAGTCTCGGCAAGGCCGTAGGATGATGGATGAGGGCTCGGCTAGCAGCAAGTCAGACGTCGGCGCTATTGATTTCCCCTCACATTCGTCTGCGAGGAGGAGGAGGAAAGGGAGGCGACTCAAGCACTTCTGCACAGTGTGCCTCTACGTACACACATATTTACAGTATTTCTACCCGAACTGTTTCAAAAGGGCGATGATTCTTTTTGCACTAGCGGAGGCGTGGGCCTTGGTTTAAATTTTCCATTGTCTGCTGAGTGCAGTCGCTGCCTCCCTTCTCACCAAGGTGTTTTTATTGATCCCCCCGCAAAGTGGCATCCACTTGCTTAACATCCAGTCTAATGCACTTCATTGGGCTCAGCCTTGTCTGTCTTCTTGTCCTTCTTGCTGTTTTGTTTAGCTACAAGTGCAGCAGACAGAAATGAGCATGCGTTCATGAGGACATGATAAAAACCTGTTTGCACTTCTCTATAATGAGCTGAACCGTTCAGTGTCAAACTGTTTAAGGGTCTCTGCTTCATCCACTTCATTTAACATCATATAAAGGCTGCCGAAGTTCTTTTCAAATGAAGGTTTTGTTGTTTTCATTCACTGTGCTTGCTTTGCTCGCCATGCGTTTGTAATTAACAAATTGCCGGTGCATCTATTCTTCTCCTTGCCTAGCCATTTTGAAAATGGCCCCAATTACCGGGGACACAGAGCCGGCATGTCAAAGACAATCCCTACCTTGGTAGAAAAGAATACATTTGAGTTGAACCTGTTGCAAAAATTAGATATTGATGCAGCAAGCTTCAGGCTTCAATCACGTTTTATTTTTATTAAAACTGCTTTTGTCCACCTCACAACAGCAATACACACAACTTCAGAAAAGATGCTACTCAGTTATTTATTTTTAATTTAGCAATATAGAGGGAAGTTAAACTATTCCTTCTTTTCCTGGAGAAACTGAATTTAAAAAGCTTTGAAAAGAAGGTAAAATGTAAATTCAGTTTTTCAGATTTAAATATTTACGTATTGTCAAAATCTTTCAAACATTCCCAAAAAGCTAAATGCTGTGTGAGCTTCTCTGTCTCTTTGATTCTAACACATGCAGTATTACAGCGATTAAAGATTAAATCTAAATGTCTGTATGGGTTGAGGTTAATGTTAATGACAGTTATGACAACAATTTTCTGTTAGTGGTGACATTTAGCGCATCGCTGCTTTCCCACTGCTTCAGTCTCAAGATGGAGAGTGATAAACTGCTCCAGGGAAGGATTCACAGCCGTGTATTTTCCTTTCTCCCTCAGGGAATGATGTACTTGGAGGAAAGGAGGCTTGTCCACAGAGACCTGGCGGCTCGGAACGTGCTGGTGAAGTCTCCCAATCACATTAAGATCACTGACTTTGGCCTGGCACGACTGCTGGACGGCGATGAAAAGGAATACAATGCAGATGGGGGCAAGGTTGGTGTAAGTGGTGGCGTGAGCACTTCTTTGTGTTATTAAAGAATTTACTGAGTTCAGAGAGATGCAACGTACGGGTCAATCGGCAATAAAAGAGGAAATATTGAGAATGGATCTAAATGAGGAAATGAGGAAATCTAAATATCTAAAAGGACAAAACTAGTGAAAATTAACTTAATTCTGTCAGTCTGCAGTCAAAACCCAAAATATTGTGCAGCAGGAACCAAATTCCACTTGTTTAACCATTATATGCAAGCAAACATAAGTATTGCTAACAGAACTTAGCTCTAAGTACCAGCATAATTTCCTAAATGCTTTCAATTACATTATAACTCTAAAAGTTTTCTGAAAGGTCCCCAATGTTATCAATGTTTGTTTCCCAGGCAACCAGTACAGCTTCAAAATGTTACCTCTGTAACCAGGAAAATTGAATTTGTATGTAACATTTTGGCAGAAGTTACCAGATTTAAAATAAAAAAAGTCTACTTTTGGTAAGATCTGCATTCTAAATGTTGCCACGGATGATATGGTAATGAAGCTGAAAGCCTTGGAAATCGTAGGTACTATCACCAATCTCATGGAGGAACTGTGTTTAAATTGTTCTGTATAAGCCTTTAATAGGTTTGTAGCTGGGCCTAGAAATATCTCAAAACATGTCCATGTAACATGCTGCTGTTATTCTGTCCAATCGTGTGTCACAAATGGTTCAGGTTGAGTTGTGACAAGCTTTCTGTTTCCTGTACAATGGGGCAAAACCATGTTTAGCAAAGATTTGTAAACAAAAGTCCAATTGAAGAGATGATGCCTGCTTTTTATAAACACCAGAGTCTTAAAAACGTCTTTTAATTAAATTCCAACATGATGTCCACCTCTCTGTCCTGCCATCTGTTTTCTGCCACAAAGGAAAGGACTTCGTGGAAACACTACAAGAATCACTTTGCTTCATACCATTATCTATTTAAGTGTAGTCTTATTTACTCAGGAGATACTGGATGGATTGCTTTTCTTGTCTGGTCTGGGAATGCCTCAGGATTTCCCTGGGCGAGCTTGTGAATGGAAAGTCTGGGCTTCTTCCTTAGGCAGCTGCCCCAACAACCTGCCCCCTGAGAAGCACTAGAAAATGGATGGATGATTTTCTAATCCGCCAATAATATAGTAGCAATTTAATGTACATGCAGACATGATGAAGACCATTTTATGAAGTTAAAACTGGCAGAAATATGAAGATATTACATTTAAGTGGCTTCGACGTGCCATGGTTACTGGTGCCAGACGAGCTGCTCTTAATAGTGCTAACTAGTCTGAATTCTGACGCACTGAGATTTTCACACAAACCCTCTCTAGGGTTTAGAGAGAATGGTCTGAAAGAGAAAAAATCTTCCAGTGAGCAGAAGTTGTCTGGATGAAAATGACCGTCTGAGCCTTGAAGCAGATGGGGTACACCGGCAAAAGACCAAACCAAGGTCCTCTCCTGTCAGTTAAGAACAGGAAACTGATGCTACAATTCACAGAGACTCAGTAAAATGAGGCAATATAATACTGGAAGATTGTTAACTGGTCTGTTCGGGTGGTGGGGTCAGAATTAACAACCACACACGGATCCATTTTGCCACCTCTGAACAATTCAGCCTGATAAGATGTAACTGTATGGGAGATTTCATTAGTTTGCTTTTAAAATCACAGTTTGAGTCCATTAATACCAAATAAACATTGTTTAGCTCATTGTTATAGAGTTTGCCAATGCCGCCAGCATTTTAAGGCATTTTGACTCGTCATTTAGATCTGCATAATGTTGTTTTCTGAAACTGCAGATGTGAAAGGCTGATTTGACCAGGTTCGTGGTTTTGGGCGTCTTCCGGATGTGCACTTTGAGGACATTCAAAATGTGTTAAGTGCATGTTGGGTGCCCACTTTGAGCACTTTGGGGATGTTTTGATACCTGCACTCTACCAAACGTCCCATATACAGAAACAGCAAACTTCCAGAATTCTTCTTGTGATATCTTTGGTAGCCAATGATATTAGCACCACAGCATATGCTTGCTGCTTCTTTCCTAGGTTGATTCTTACTGGCAAATGAATAATTACCTTCTACATGCTTGCTTGGCTGCAGCTTTCCTGACATACAGAGGTTGTCTAGTCAGATACAAGTGAGTTGCTTTGAACTACATTTTGGTTTAGGGTTAAGTTTAACATCCAATAGTATGTTTGTTAGCTAGTAACTAGGAGTTTGAGTGCTTTGCTTTCATCATAAAAAAAGCGCAAGTAAGTTTGCCTGACTTAACTTTTGGCATCTAAGTTTTACTGAGAGACATTTAACTAAAAGTTTTCAGGAGGATTATTTTAACGACTTATAGTCTTTAGTACAATATTTTGTGCTTTTCTAACCATTGGTGCATGCTACAATGTACCAGCTAATAGATAAATCGCTGTAGAAAGTGATAAGATTACTGTTAGCACTTGATTGTGACTTTGTGTAATTTAGGTTCCTCTATTGAGAATTTTCCATTGCATAGTATTAGCAAAAACATTTTTTCTGCTTGTGGGTAGAAATATGAGTAGTGGCAAGATAGTCATTTTAACAGGACCTAATTCATGAAATGAGGATAAAGGTGTGGAGTCATACCAGTCCATTTTAATACCATAAGAAAATTGTCCTGGAAAAACGTTTCAAATGCATAATATCAACGGAGAAATGAATCAATGAATAAAAGTAAAATGAAAATATTCAGAAGAGATGACATCTTGTTAGACCAATCTAGATGCAGGATGAGCTGGAAATGGGACTGATCCGGCTTATTCTCTGTGTCTTGTAAGGAGAAAGGCATTGGTCACTTTTAAATCAGCCAAACTTCTAATCAGCAGTCACATGGCAGCAAATTAATGCATCCAAGGTATGAACACATCCAGCCTTGAAGCATATGCTCTACAGCAGCAGAAAACCACACCAGGTACCCGTTCTGTAAGCTAAGAACGAAAAATTGAGGCTGCAATTCACACAAACTGACCACAATTAGACCACATAGGATAAGAAAATGTTGACCGGTCAGTTGAGTTTCAATTTTAGCTGCTGCATTCAGATGGCATGGTCAGAATCTGGGCAGGGATCAATCTGTTAAACAAGTCTGAAAGGGACGTTAACGACCACAGTGTCTTTTGGTTGCTACTTGCAGTGGAATAATGTACCATGCCACAAGCTCACATCATCCTACAATTCCATGACAATACTCCAATGAACTCCACAGTATCCAGATCTATATCCAGTAGAGCAGTTCTAGTATTAGCTGTATGTATGTAAGTATGTAAATATGTAGCAAAATATCCAAGGGATGTTTCCAATACCTTTATGAATTTATGCCATGACGGCAGTCCTGAAAGCAATTTCGGGCTCAAGCTAGTACTCACAAAGTGTTCCTAATAAAGTGTATCGCGAGTGTAAGTGGAACATTCTGATAGCGAGTTTATGTCACCTCTGTCCCTCTGTGTAAGCAGTAAAAATGTCAATTCAGCAGACGCATATTTCACCTCCATGCATGTTTCTTTTGTCCAACCGCTTTAAGGACATGAAATAAAGATTTTTTTCTGAAATCTTCCATGTGACCAAACAAGAAGCGTTGTTAACAAGCAATGAAATAGCTTCAGCCTGATCATTTGAATAGATACAGAAAAAAGAATGACAGCAGGAAGCAGCAGATGAGAGGGAAAACAGACAGTTACAGGGTTGTGTTATTGCTCTACATAAAAATGTTGTGATAAGCACGGAGAGGAAATAAATAGCTGCTTTTTTGTGTTTCACATACTGTATTTGATAAAGATTTTTGCTAAATCTGAAACAAACTGCTGAAAAACAATCATAAATGTTTTCATTTTTCTTTCTATCCTCCCTCTTTGTTGTATCAGCAAGCTGCAGCTTCAACTATTTCCACTCCAACAAACTCTGTTGAACTTTGTCTCAGTGCGACACAATTTCGAAACACTTCATTCCAACAAATAACGCAGCCACAGTTCCAGTCAGTTTGTTTTGTTTGGGGACTACATTAATCAGAAGCCCCTCCGTTCTTCCCCGCTTGAGATTTGCTATGCAAATTGTTCTGATCAACTCCCTTTATTAAATTGGCTTGTTCATTGCAACGTCTATTCAGCTGAAGGCCTGAAGGTAGCCGCTGCATCTTGAGTCAAAGCTGTTATCTCAGACGAAAGGGGAGAGAAGAGAGAAAAAAAAATCATTTTCATAACCCAGGCGAGTTGGAAGCAACCATCTGAGTGATTGACTCCATGTTGGTATTCACTGATGCCTTGATAAATGAGAGCTGTTGTCAGCACATCTACATGTATGCCATAAAAATAGACGCGCCGTGGGAGATAAATCAGCACAGATGAAAGTGGAGGTGCCATTCAGACCTGAAGTATATCATTTCCTCTCTTCCTGATCATTTCCCTAAAGAGCAAGGGCATGCATTTGTGTATTTGCATGTGTATATGTGTGTGTGTTTTGCACCCACACAAAGGGGCGGGGCCATGTTTCAAATGACTATCACCTGCACATGTGTGTGTGTGCGCGTGTGTGTGCATTCCCATGCAAAACAATACATAATTGGCTCGTGCAGTGTACAGATGAAAAACCCTACCCTCAATGTTAAATCATAGTGCGGTTAGGATGTGTGCTTTTGTCCTTGTCAGGAATGTCAAGAGACCTGTTCACAATGTTTCACAGCCGACCTGCGCGAAGCTTACAGGCCACTTAGATAATGTGAGACAAATGACAAAAGCAATCTCATTTAGTGTCTTAATAAAGCCTGCAGCTGATTATCACTATGTTAGAGAGAATTTAACCGCAATGCTTGAGTCACACTGAACACAGAAACGGGTGGTTGAAAGTTTACTATCTAATATAGCATACAGCTCCTGTTGAGCAAGACTGAAAATGTTCAGCCCTTAATCAAAGATGTGAGTGCAGTGCTGTGCAAAAGTCTTGAGTCACTCCCCTTTTTCTTTATGCATCCTACGTGATCATCTTCCTTAACACGGTCTAAATCATCTTAGACATGTCCTCCTGTAGTTATTCTTATACATATTGAGGAATACCTTCTCAGGCATCTTGAAAGACTTTGCAAAGCTTTTCCTTGGATGTTGGCTACTTTGATGACCCCCAAACTGCTTTAGTAATGTGGAGGAGTCGTGTTCTTATCGTCATCTGAAGTCCAGTCTTGTGTCTTTTGACATACCCCAGCTTTCCCACTGTGTCAGCCACCCTTCCGTGGAGACTATTTTTTAATGGATATACTGAATTAATATTTTTTTGCATCCTGTTTGAGGTCAGAAATCTCTGAATATGGTCATCGCTTTCAGATACTTAAGCTTGACATGTCTTATTGTTATCCTGATGCTTCATATATATCACTTGCAGTCAAAATATAAAAACATTTAGTGCAACAAATTCAGCTTTTTGCAATTTTGACCGCTATCCACCAGTTTTCTCCTTTTATCTTAACTGATTATCCTAATGTTATTTTTTATCTCAACAGCTTCCACAATATAATGAAGATATCCAACTGGAATATTTAATTCCTCAAAGTTTCTAAGAACCTTTTGGGTTTTTTTGTTTTGTGTGTGTGTGTGTGTTTGAGCAATGTAATATGTCATTACAACCTTGCAAATTGCTGGAATTTAGGCTCCAGCTTCCTTGTGGCCCAGAATTGGATAAAAATTGTATATAAAATAGATGCACGTTTAGTCACACACCTCTGAAAAGGATGACACACCAGGAGTGGATCAAAAATGGGCAAAAAGTTGAAACTCCAGTTGTAAAAAAATGAGGACTGACTTAAAGCTTTTGCACAGAACTGTATATAAGATAAACAAAATTAAAATGTACTTGTATGTGTCTCCTCAGATGCCCATCAAGTGGATGGCTCTGGAGTGCATCCACTACAGGAAGTTCACCCATCAGAGTGATGTGTGGAGCTATGGTGGGTCACTGGAGACATCCCTGTTTCTGAAGACATCAGATACATAAAATCCTATTTCCTTTATCCCTTTATCCATCTTATCTTCATCTCCATCTCTCTCTTCCTGTCTTTTGTTCGTTTATTCCCAGGAGTTACCATCTGGGAGCTGATGACATTCGGAGGAAAGCCGTACGATGGTATCCCCACGCGAGAAATCCCGGACATCCTGGAGAAGGGGGAGCGCCTGCCGCAGCCACCTATTTGCACTATTGACGTTTACATGGTCATGGTCAAATGTGAGTCAAAACATTATACCCCATCTGCACATGCTTAAATCTTAGAAAGTCCCACACACTTTTAAATAATGTGAGAAAAAAATGGCTTTTTTAAAAAAGCAATCTGTTAAAAAATATTTAAACATTTTTTTTGTTTAAAATTAAATAAAATTGTCATACTAAAATTAAAGTCAACACTACATTCTCATCAATTTAACAATA
>JBAMHX010000027.1:6528054-6546581 GCA_037177515.1 Pseudomugil tenellus | reverse complement strand
TTATATTATATTATATTATATTATATTATATTATATTATATTATATTATATTATATTATATTATATTATATTATAAAAAGCACATCAAAATGTTCTAAGTAGCAACATTTACTATTATTCATCTTGTCTTTATCCATTGTCAAACCTTAATAACAGAACCAGTTTGGCTATCGAGATGGTGGTCCAAACCCTACAGAAGGAGTCCTGACAGGTGCCCAAGCCTGTGTAAACCAGGAAGCCACAGGTGGCCTGGGTCCCGCCCTAGAAGACCAGCGCTGCAATGGAAGTCTGCATAAGAAGAGCCTGAACCAAGCTGTTGGGGAAGACAGCGGGTCTCAGAGGTATAGCGCTGACCCCACCATCTTCCTGGGTGAGAGATCACCCAGAGGGGAAACGGATGAAGATGGCTACATGACACCAATGAAGGACAAGAGCTCTTCAGGTACTCAAAAACAAACACTGAGTAATCTTGACCCTGAAAGTCAAGTCAGATTTTCTGTGTAGAGTACTGGTACAATTCTTTCTGAAAGCTACAGAGATATTAAAGTTCTGCATTAGGTTTTCATTATTCTGCCAAACACAGCCAACACAGTGCAAATGACACAAACAAAACTAAGCATCAAACAAGTACAATCAGTTCTTTGCAATCTCTGGTTCTGTCTAATCTCTGTTCATTCAAAAAGTAAACACAATCTTGTGTAGCATTGTCTGCCTGTTATCTTTGTTTGTTCACTTCATTTAGCTTCATTGATTAATATTCCTACAGAGTCTTCATCGATGGCGGTTTATAACAGCTACTACTACGGAGTCATGTTTTTCCTTTGATCATATTTCAGTCCATCATCCCTGCTTCGACACTACCATCTTTGATTTTTGAGCAGCTCCAAATATAACAAAGCCTGCAGCAAAATGCATCTGATGCAATGTCAAGGAGCTCAAGAGTGGGCAAAATCAATAGGTTTCACACCCCACTATTACAACGCTTGGAAGTAGTGAAGAGAGGTCATCTGTTGGCACTTTCACCCCAGGCAGATGGAGCATCCAGTGCCAAAGAACTGCTGGCATATTGCCCATCTAGCCCTCAGTGGCTGCCGTCATCGCCATTACTATGCCATCTCCTCATTAGCCAGTGATCTCTTTCTCTAACTCTCTTTCAATTTCTATTTACTTTGTTTAATCCTCTATTCATTTATTTCTGTGTATTTTCAAACATAAACTCTTTTTGCTATTCCATCTAATTTCTTTCCCTTTTCCCTTCTCTGGTCTGTGCTGCAGAATATCTGAACCCAATTGAGGAGAACCCCTTTGTCTCACGGCGTAAAAACGGTGAGATCCATGCATTGGATAACCCAGGCTACCACAGCACACCCAACAGCCAGCCTAAAGGAGAGGATGAGTACATCAACGAGCCTCTCTACCTCAACACCTTCCACAGCCCCGCAGAACTGGGCCTGGAAGCCCTGAGGAGAAACGGTTTGCCCTTACCTACCCAGCCTCCTTCGTCCATCTCAGCCTCAACCTCAGGCTCCCACCTCCCACTTACCATCCAGACCAGCCTGCCCCACTTCCCCCTCCCCTCAGCCCAGCCATCTCCATCTGGTGTGCCCTGCCTCCATGGTCCAGCGACCCACATCCTCCACGCCCACCACACCATCAAATCCGCAGGACAACCTGGCAATTCAAGTGGTGGCTCCGTCAGTCAGAACCAAATAGGAAGTACTGCTCAAGTCCCGGTGAGCCAATCAGGTGTCCTATCCACTTCGGCCACCATTGGGCATGGAAGCTTGCCAGCTTACCAGAGCCACACTACTGCACACCCTACAGGCATGTTGAAGCATGGAGGGCATACATCAGGTAAAGCCAGCGGAAAGAAGCTGAAGGTAACCTTTGACAATCCTGAATACTGGCAGCACAGCTTGCCTCCCAAATCATCTCTCCAGATGGCCCCCGATGCAGCGCAGGGAGGCTCCACCAACGCCAAGCTCTTCTATAAACAGAACGGACACATACGGCCGGCGGTAGCTGAAAATCCTGAGTACATGTCAGAGTTTTCCTTGAAATCTGGCACAGTGTTACCACCCCCTCCCTACAGGCAGCGAAACACTGTGGTCTAGATCATTCCCCAATCTTCCTCTGCCCTCCAACTACCCTGACATCTTCCTTGGTTGCACCATCAGAGGCGTCAACCAAAGCCATCCTTCACTTGTTCCAGATAATGTGCCATCTGCTGTAGCAACATCCAAAGGAGGTGGACAAGCAGAATCAACTCCAACACCTTCACTATATCCAGTCTGGTCCATTTCTGTTCTGTAGATAGAGACTCTGCTCCACCTCTACGAGAGTGTGATGGTTAAATGAGTTTATGTCAGAGAATGGACTTACAGCTGTGGGCACACTAGGTTGTGTTGTCGCACCAAGGCCGGCACACAACTGTCCAACACAGAGGATTAATCTTTGGGGACCTGAACTCACTGCCAGCCATTTGGGTGTAAGATTTGTGAGAGGAACAAATACTTTCTTCTTTCTTTTTCTTTTTTGTTTTCTTTTGCTGTTCTGCAGCATTAAAGCCTGAGGATGAGCAATATTCTGCTGAGGCTTTCTGAAATAAGTAAACAGACAGAACAAATGCAGTCTCCTAGATGTCTGGCTTAGTGAATGACCTTAGAGTGAGGCGAAAAAAAAGCAAAATATGGAGGAGAAAAGACAGAATTTATGTTCAGTCAGTGGATGGAGTACTAAATCATATTCAGTGTTTTTGCCAATAGGATTATCCAGTGTGTTCTTAAGTTTTCCATCCAGTGTGTGAAATCCATCTAATCCTTCTACTGTAACTATGATACTATGATGGCAGGAACAATGATTTTTTTTTCTTTTGCTTTTGTAGTTCAACTATGAACTTTTTACATTGTCAGGAAAGATGCAAGGCAACTGCTGTTTTGTTGCTCATGCTTGACTGCTGTCTACTTGGAGAAGCTAATCAAAAGCAGCTTTGCCAAGGCAAAGGATAGAAGGTAAAAAAATACACTGTTCATTTTTTTATAAACCTTGGTTGCAGAGTGGAAAAGTTGGGTTTTTTGATACACTGGTTTTCCATTTTTTTACCATGAAGCTAACTAAGAGTAAATGTATTTATGGAAATAGCTGTATACAGCTAAATTCCTTGTCAAGATCATCCATGAAGCAGCAGATCTCAAAATGGTGATCACAGAGAAAGAGAGAGAGAGAGGTCTACAGAGAGCAGAAGGAAGGCTCATACAAACTGACTAATGAAGACCTCAAGGAATGAAGAAGGCAATAACAGCAGAGCACAGTGAAACATATTATGTGTGTGTTTATATCTGTGACTGGAATGAGACTGGGTGTGTACGCTCACATATTACCAAGTCTTCTTGAACCCGCTGGGATATGTTTTGGAAAAAAGAATATTGCTGGAATTAGTGACAGTGGAATCAACAGCAAGAGACAGTTAGTTTTTAAGCTAATCAGCAGTAGCCTCAACAAGGCTTCCTCAGTGGATAGATGCTGTCAAGTAGTGGACAAATGAAGCATGACTCAAAAAGCTCATGGAGTGACCTGATTGCATCAAATCTCTCAAATACTCAGTTTTCCAATGTGTTATTTAAGAAACAGACAGTTTTATTAGAATCCTCCGCTGCGCACAAGATATTATTTTATCTATTGCAACTATTTTAATGCAGGAAATGGTTGCAATGATCAATTAAATACATTTTTTATGCTGCCATTCCAGTGCAATTTAATTTTAAATAATATGAAACATCTTTTACATTTGAATTATTGGCTTGACTACCCAAACACAAGGTGTCATATTAGGGTTTTATGTAAAAACCTTTCCTCTCTAAAAAAGAAAATGAAAATAATGCTGTTGTTACCTTTGAGTTTGTACTTCACAAAAATGTAAGACCAGTTGCCATGCCCATCTAAATGGAGCAAGTTTTGCACTTTGAATCCTCCCCTCAATTATTTCCTCTGGAGGAGTAATTACACCCATTCAAGAAGCTCAGACATTCTGTTGCAAAACTCTTTATTTTTTCCAACATTAAATGGTGACTTAAGATGACAAACTTCACAAATATGCAAGAAATAAAATATGAAATGGAGGGACAATAAAAATGCTGAGAAATCCGGTAATGATTTGTTTAAGTCAACATAATTGGGAAAGGTTGTTGATACAGAAGTGTTTTAAAACAATATCATCCGGCCGCACACCATGGAAACTACTGTTATCTTATTATGATATGTAGAAAGTGGCAGCAAAGGGATTAGTTTTGGGAAAGAGCAAATATCAAAATGAATAATGTGTTTTGATAATCAGACAAGATTAATTAAAAATAATTCTTAATACATACATAATTTGATTTTGAAATTTTGCATTTAATTAATTTAATTAGATTTTGTTCCCCATTTTCAAACGCAAGCACAATAAAGAACTTTACAAGATCAGCGTCAGTTTTGTCAACTTTGCACCTCTGTGCTTAAGACTGAATGACGAAAAATTAGACACAATCATATTTTAGATATTGACAGATCTTGAAAGTTTAATTTAAGATCTTCAAAGTTTAATTCTTTCAGCAGAAGCACTCAGGTAGCAAAGTCACTCAACAGGCCTTGCGTCATTGATTTGAATGGGAGGGGCTGATTGATAAGGACAGAAAAAGAATTGCTCACAGCTTTACGGTCAAAGATATTGCTCTTTTTATTAATAAAAACTTGCAAAGTTAACAATAACCTCAACTGCTTGGAAAGAAAAATCACATTCAGTCTCAATTAGTTCTACCTGGGCTTTATGCTTCCTGTTGGGTTCACTCATTCCTCCTTCCACATGCATCCTATCTCCTCGTCTGGCTCTCCAGCTTCATTTTCCAATTATAAATGGGTGTATTTTGACATGCTGGCCAGACAAATTGGCTGTCGTAGTGCTTGATTGTGTTAGATTATAGGTTTTTTTGCTCTATCAGTTTATTTCAATCTACTTTTAAGATCATTTTATGACCCAGCCACATGTGTGTGTTTTACCGCTTCATCAGAAGGAATGCTTCTGACATTCAGCTTGTTAGATGGGTTGGCAGTATAACCTCTTGTGTTATGTTTAGATTTTTATACTACACACCTGTAATTTATTTTAACTTCTACAAAACTTTAACATTATATTATAATTTTCACCATCTTTTACAGAAGTTTGAAGCACGTGTGATAGACATGATCATTTATTGATTACAATCACTCACAACATTAAGGAAACCAAATTAGTGTGAGATTTCATAAACAAAATACGGTTGATCTTATTAGTTGTCAATTTTGCTATTGTTCTTTTTCACAGTAGTCAGTGTTATTACTAAATGTAGCCAATTATTTTGTTGTCATTGTTTTTTGGTGCAGCTAAAACTTGGTCATTCATACTTTCACATTTGTTTGATTCCTTTTTTTTTTAGCCTAGAGTGACATCATTAGAAAGACCAGTAAAGTTTTCATCACTCTGTTACTCTCCAAAATATATGTGACCATGAACTACAAAACCAGTCGCATGGGTAAAATTGAGTAAAATTAAGTAAAATTGCATACATTTGCGTAAAATGCTGATCTTCACCAGTGTATTAGGGGCTATTGCTAAATATATTACCCTGCGACTTACGACTGGTTTTGTGGGGTCACATATTTGTAACCTTTATAACTGATGCTTCTATGGGCAAAATACCATAGTATGCTTCCAAAATCACTGGTTTTACAGACATTATTTATTCCAGAAAGCCACAGAAAACAACATCTGTATATGTAATAACAAATGTAAATGATAAAACTTTGATGATGTTGCTTTATCTCAGAAGTCCAGTTGCAGTATCTCTATGGAATCAAATATTAGTTCTTTAAATGTAAAGAAAGTATTTTGGGCCATGAAAGTTTAATAAGGCTGATATTTACCAGTCTTTATTTATAAAGTTTAAAAGCTGCTTTGTCAGTGTTCAAACAGCTTTTCATCATTCTACTGTGGGAGAGCAGCGTCTGAGCTGTTTTCTTGTTGAAGTTATTTATCTTGTGTATTTAAGGGTTTGTCTATGCACATGTAAAAGATGTTTGTTTTTCCTCCCCGCAGAGCACTTTTGATCACAGTTGTAGGTAGACTAAGAGCATTTCCAGCAATCTGTACTATTTTATTGGCCGTTTGCCACTTCAGAAAGGGAAAGCTTCCAGATAAATCTGTGCAAGGTGCTGCGGTTGAGCGTTCAAAACCAGAACACACTGAAGTGGAAGAAAACAGTCTTCAAGAATGTCCTCCTTTCTGTTTTTTTTTTGCTTCAAACAGTATTTATAATGTTGTTTTGATGATATCATGATTAATTGATGGAGTATTTTATAGTCCATCTTAGAACTCCTAATTTTATGAAACAGAGACAGTATTTAATATCAGTGTTAAATATTTATGCCGGGTTTCAGCTTGTTTACGCTGAACTATGGAAGTGACAGCTGTATCTGGGTTATAAAGAGAAAAAAAGAAGTCAAAGGTTAAAAAAAAAGGCAGAAGGCATGCCTGTATCTCATCTAAATTGCATATCCAGGCAAAATATGTGCTTGAGTCACTGATAGACTTATAAAACAAATGTCGAGAACCTGCCGCATTTACAGCTCTCTGTTTTTGTTTGTTCTTGTTTTGTTTGTTTGGTTTTTTTTAATCAAATTAACCTGAGATTTTATTGGCAGATTAGAAGAAAAATGACCTGAAAAATTACCTTTTGTCCAAATCTTCTGACTCATTCCATATTTAGCCTGGGTGTTGGGCTGTGCTACCTGCTGCTATTGGTCTCATGTTCCTCATGGTGAAACGTTTGAGGCCTTGTACATGTGTGCAGGGGGTATTTTTAAAAGTACAACTTTTAGTATCACCTATTACCCCCACAATAACGTGGCTTTAGCTGAAAGTGAAACCTTTCTGAAGCAGCTTCCATACATGCACTCTGGTTACTGACATGTTTGTTGCCTTCCACTTAGTCCTCCATATTGGATTCATATCCATGACACATACATGTGGCACAGATTTTAACACAAAAGCAATCATCAAGGAGTCTCAGTGGTTTTTATTCAATGTATTGCAAGAATATAAGAAAAAACAGGCCTAAAGTTTGCATTGAAGTCTGCACTACAATGGGTCATAACATAAAGAAAGAAATAAAGATACAAATGACTGTTGATTTGGCATTCTCTTGACACTATGTCAACTTTTGCTTTTCTCTCTCTTTTTTTTTTCAAAAATACATGCCTTAGATGACTTTTTTTTATTTCTACTGTGTGGCATGAAGCCATGTACCGAAGTGAGCTGTTACCTACAGTACAGGCTACAGCAGTCTGTTGTACAGTAAATATACATTTGCATGGTACCCAAAGTGTGTTTTACTGCCCTTCATCTTCATATGTTTTCACCAATGACAATAACATAGGACAGATTACCCATGTGTTTTTTCTTTAATTTGACTATATTTAATTTTTTTTTACTGAGTTTAGTAGCACAATTTAGGAGTTATTATTACTGAAAGTTTTCAAGTGTGTGTGTGTTCGTTGTACTCATAGTCTCTTTAATAAGTTTGGCCCATATTATTAGGAATATATTTACAGGATTGTGTCAGCTACTGTACATTGTTTAACGTGTTTTGTTATCTTTGCGTAATTTTTTTCTAGTTTGCATTTTAATTGCACAAATCATTGCTCATAAACGGAAATCATAAGGTTTTTTTTTCAAGTTCAAATTACCAAATCAGTGTATCTGTACAGAATCTTTGGGGTTTCCTCCAAATTTATCTAACGACACTTCAACAACAAATGTGAATAGTATTTTTATAAAGCACTGAACTGGCCAACTTGGTGAATTTGTAAATAAGGACGCAATGCTTTGAATTTATATTGGTCTTCTCTCCTTCAGCTGTTTTCTCCTGCTTATAACAAGTTGTACAAAGGAGCCGTACATATTTGCTTTATGTGAGTGTACCTTTTGGCTATTTTTATTTCTTTTTCTTTTTTCTTTTAAAAATGCTTGTTGACCTTTTTCTCATGTGAAAACTCTGTTTAGTGGCCCCGTTCTGGGCATTTGTGACTGTCCTCATGTAATCTCTCAGTGTAGGTGAACACTGTAAAACTATCAAAGTGAAGGCAGCAGGCTGATCAGTCCATATGAATTTTTTCCAACTCCACCATGTCTGCTGCATTCAAACAGAAGTGAAGCCCCCTTCCTCCATTTCACTCCCTCATATTATTGTTATTGTAAATCTGAAACCATTGCTGCCAACTAACCTGGAGACAGTGCTACCCTTTCTGCTTTTTACCAGAAATATTCCTGAGCCAAGTCTAACTTCTTTCCTTAAAGGCAGAGCACAGTTTTTGCACCTGTTTCCATTAAAGTCCCCCCAAACTGTTTTGCATGCTTTTTGTGGAGACGTATTGGAGAGAAGTCATCATCAGCTAATCCTCCTCGCCTTTAACCACTTTTTTCATGCCTCCCCTTTATCAAACATGGTCAATATTGACTACCTTTTTTGAGTACTTTGAAACCATGCCCAAAGCTTTATATCATAGAATTACCGTTCCTCATGTTTGGTACATGAATCTGTCAAAAGTATATTTTTAATTTAATATAAATAAAGATTGATTCCGTATTGGTTTTGGTGATTTTTTTTTTTTTTTTTGTGCATATGTTTTATATTTCAGTTAAAAAAAAAACAAAATATGCAAGTTTCTTTGATGTTTTCCTAATCAATCCTATTTATTAATAAAGCAGCTGCATTTTGGATGAGCTCTACGCCAGTCAGCGAGGTCTGGTTTCAGAACAGTATACAGCCTATTGCACCAATCCAAGTATGAGATAATTAATGTGCAAAGCAATCTTTTGACATTTTTAAAAGATCAAACTTATTGCGCTATTGAATTACAAACACTGTAAGGGACTTGGGTCAAAAAGGAAAGAGATTTTGAGTCATGTTGGGACTAACTGAGCATTTTTTATTTTGTTATATGAAAAAAATCTGATAAACTACAAGAAAAAACTTTATCGGAGGAAAAAAAATCCAGAACAATGTGATTGGAGCGGTGCACTTTGTCACTGTATAATTAGAATTTGCATAATAATTCAGAATGTACTGCATTTGGTTTATTCATAAAAAGTCATGTATTTTAATTTATTTCTAAAATAAATATTTTCACTGAAGATCCAAAGTTTAGAAAGCTAAAGATTGTGACCTGCACTCTGCGACCCTGCTGGCATTTGGTGTCTTATTAACCTCAGCAGGGAAGGATTCTCTGCTTGACATCCCACCCTGCTGCCTGTAAACAGCCCAGAAAAATGAAAGCCCCCTTTTAGATGCTCAAACGTGCATGCTTTAATGATAAAATTCTACAGATGATGTTCTTAATTAAGATGAAGGAGCTCTCAAGTTACAGCAAGCTTATTTCGACCTGACTTCTTCAGATCAGCGCTAGAGAAGTTGGACTAGAGATGAGATTCGGCACCGCACCATGCTTTCATGCTCAAAAGGACTTGCAGATGAAGACCAGCTGCATCAAAAGGTCTGCAGCGTTCTCTTGCAGCTTCCTCCGAAAGCTTGCCTCAAACAGGCTGATGTGGATATAACATTTTGCTCCCGTTTTTCTCTCGCCCCGTGCTGTGCTTAATCCGCTGTTTACCCAAGTGTTGGTTATGTAAACTGACATAGGCAACATCGTTTGCTATGCAGCGCTCCTCCGCCGCTGCACTCCCTGGCTTTCATTTCAATCATAAATAATACAAAACTGTCCAATGGCGGAATATGAGCTTTCTGAAGTCACTGCTATTAATACTAATAAGGCAAAGACTTGCTTAAAGTAAACACTATTTATGAACAGAACCCACACCCCCTTCCCTTTCTTTCCCTTCTTTTTTTCCCCCCTCTATTCGATCCTTCAGCGTACTGAGACTCAATTAGTAAGCACATCTAGTTCCACCGTGGTAATTTAGGGAGGGGGTTTCTGTAGCATAGGAACCAAGTTTGAGCTATTTCCTGTTATATTCCAACAAACTGCATACACAAAATCTATGTCCTTGTTATATTAGATTAAACAAAAATAAATAAATAAGAGATGCTTCCCATTTGCTTTTTAAAAAGAGAATTTAATTGATGCTCTCTTCTATCCGAAAAACTGAGTACACATAATAGACAGATTATCCTGAACATTAAGCACACTTCCCGAAAGGACTCTGCCTGTTATCGCCCACACCAGACAGCAAAGAAGGGGGAGGTCACTGTTAATTTGGCAACTGCAGTACAACCATTTGTCAGGTATTACAAGCCACCTTTTAAAGTGGATCTTCCAGTGACACCTGATGTTGCCCTCGGGAGATGAGGTTCAGCTCCATCCCGTAGGCCTTCTGTGATTATACTTAAGGCTCCTCTGTATACCCGTGACATGGCTAGATAATGACAGCTCATTGCCAGCAGATCGCTGCTGTTTAATTGCAGTGTGCCATCTTGACAGGGTGTTTTAACAAATGTCCAAGAAGAAACAAGGTAACTGATTAAAAAAGTTTAATATACTTGGCATTTAATTTATATTTGACTCCAAGGATTGATTATTAAGTTGTTTTTTTTATTATATCCCCTAATGAGAAAATAACTACCCCTAAATTTCACAGAGATGCATTTCTAGATAGATGTGCAACAAGGGAGAGGAAACATTGTGTTGTGTGAAGTACTTAGGAACACTTAGTGTTTTACTTGCACCAGAGAGACATCACAGCGTCTTGAGGATTAAAGCATTCTGATGTTTGAAATGAATATGACTGGGACCCATGAGATTGCAACAAGAAGAATGAATTTATTCCCCAAATAGTGTTACACAGCACTTATTTCACATCAGTTTATACTTTCTAAGCCAGATAACCACATTCCTCTGCTTCATTGCTTGCACGACAGCTGTGTTGCATCTTGCCACTGATTGGCTTTGACTAATGACCATTCAGCAGGTCTAATCCCAAAACAAGAATGAAACAGCAAATATGAAAGATTGCGTTAGTAACAATGACGTGTTATGTGATTAATATTCCTAATATGTTACCAGTGAGAATTTGGTTCAGTGAATTTAAAAAAAAAAAAAAAGGCGCCAACTTTTAAATCATTGCAAAAGTTGCAGGAAACGGCTTCCCCGCTGTCTAAATACAAACTGTTCATGAGTACTTTAGAAAAAAGAATGTCTCTGTTACTCGGGTATAGAATGTTCTGGTGGTTTTATTAAAGATTGTGTGTTAATGATTGTGTGTAAATGGTTCCAGATTCATTACAGGGTAGAAGATTAAACAATTTTGCTGAACTTTACAGCAACACTCAATGTTAAACACTGACAACATATGTCTTCTGTGTACTCATCAGTTACTTCATTAAGTACTTCCGTTGTTTATTAATGCAAGTAGCTAATCGGCTAAATGTGTCACATGACACCAACTCAATAAAATGAGAAACGTTCACATGATCAACTTGGGATGCTGAGGAGAAAAGAGGGTTCATGTGACTTTGATAGTGGTGTGGTTGTTGTCTCTATATTTCATACTGCTGATTGCCTTTTTCCCCACACAAGGTTTACAAAGAATGGTTTAAAAAGAGAAAATAATCATTGAACAGCAAGGGATTTTAATCAAAATCCCTTTGTGATCTTAAATGAGAATGCAGAGACTGGTTGGAAATGATACAAAGGGACCAGTATCTAAAAAAAAAAAAAAAAAACACTGGTTACACACCAAAGTTATATAGAATGTAATCTCCCAACTTTGGAAGTAGATGGGGCACAGTAGCAGAGGGCCACATCGAATGCAATTATCAGTTAAGAATAGAGAAGTAAAGCTACAAGTGACTCAGCAAAACTGGACAATATAAAAGATATATGCTTGGTCTGAAAGGTGTCCATTTCCACTGCCTTGTTCAGGTGACAAGGTCTGAATTTGGTAGAAACAACATCAAAGCATGCAACCATTATCCCTTGCATTTAAAGTTCAAGCTAGTAGTGGTGATGCAATGATGTTTGGTATATTTTTTTGATGCACTTTGGAACCTTTAGGATGTTTTCAACGAAACTGCCTAGTTGAGTATGGCCTACTGACCATGTTTGTCCCTTTATGACCAAATTTTACCCATATTGCTGATGGTTAGTTCCAGCTGGGCAATGCAACATGTCACAATGGTCAAATAATCTCCAACTGGTTTCCTGAACCTGACAATGAGTTCGCTGTACTCCAATGGTCTCAACAGTCCCCAGATCTCAAAAAGCATAATTGGGATGTGGATGTGCAGCTGACCAATCTGAAACAACCGCCTGTGATGTAATCAAGTAGATATTCAGCAAAAACTTTAAAGAATATTCCCATAAACCTTGTTGAATCTTGCTATGAAGAATTACTTCTGTCCTGATGTCAAAAGGGGGTTCAAGCTGGTGCTGGTGCTCATTCTACTGTTTCATTTTACTCTTGTCAGTAGTAGAACTGCTTTTGATTATCATTGCTTATGTAGTCTGCATGAAACCAAGCAGTTAGAACCAACTGAAGAATTTGAGATGCAGTATTTATTAACTCTTTCTGTAACAGTGTAGTTTTTTTTAGACAAGCCAGTATTAAAACCTTGTGTTTAATTAATTGCCACCTCCTCATGTCCTCTCATCTCACTTATGACCCTGAATCAATCCCTGCAAAACATTGTGAAGGATGTTTTAATTCCTAAAATGCACCTGGATGAGAGAGGAGGTGCTAAATAATATAAGGTAGCTAGAGGCTTGCCAGAGGACCCATATTAGAAAATGCATAAGTACAACTTTTGCAGAAATTCTTTCAGACATCCACCCTATTAAACTGCAATGACACAAGAATCCTGAAATGTAAATTATTTCAAGATAAGTAAATGTACTGTATTGGATACTTCCCATGCTTGTTTAGAAAATCTGATAACTCACTACTTGTCTTTGACAAGGAGGTGAACAGATACAATTCTCCAAAATATCATATCTAGTTAACGTTTGAGAGTATTTGCTCTTCTTTGTTGAAAAGAACTCTTTTGACTGGTTATCTGCTATAGTTTTGGTCACCTGAATGTGATACCTTCTTCACATATGATATATCTAATTTGGAGTCCAAGTGCTTGTACTCTGACGTAGTATGCCTATGTACACTGAAGGAGAGATGATGTCACTAATGTTGCTAGTGATAATGTTGCTAAAGTAATGAACAAGAATTACAGTGTTAATATAACTGGAGCGTATTCCTTGGAGTTACTTAATGGCAATAGTTATTTATGTAAACTTTATGCACCCACCCATGCGAAGATGGAGAAAATGGAGTGAGATGGCCCCTGCTCTTCTTCTCAAAATGAGAAAAGTTTCTAGAGCTCATGGTTGGAATACCAGTGATTTAGTAGACAGGTTCTCAATATTACAAAAAATATATTAGGAACACGAAGTTAGAGAATGGTCAATAGTTGTCACGGTCTACTAAATCCAATCTTTGTTCATTTAAAATATTAAAGGTATCACTCTAAATTTAGTCATTTATGGTGTTTTTCCATTAGTACCTACTCTCCACTACTTGGCTTGATCAACAGTACCCTACTGGAATTCACTGCTTTTCCATTGTAATCCCAGACCCTCTGATGAAGGAGCGGCCTAGCGTCTCAACCGTGCGTGATGTTATCTGTATGCGACACGAACACAAACAGCACAGCGTTCTGATGCTGCCACAGAAGAAGACAAATGTAACTTAATTGGTGCACAGACTATGGTTCATCCTGCCTCTGAGACTCAAGGAACATATGGTAAACTGTCGCCGTTTGTGTCTGAAGATTTTTGCAACCTGCGAGACATTTTCAGATGCAACAACTGCGATTTTGAAGATGATTATGTATGAGGGTAAGCTAATGATAGCTAATGCTAACTTTTGTGTGCTGCTGTAATTATCGTGGCTACATGATGCTATAAATACTCGTGTAGTAATATAAGTACAATATGCTTTTGTTTCAGATGGCTCTTACACAATATTATCGCCGTACACACCGTATGCCTGGGCATTTCCCTGAGCTTCTCAGTGGTGAAACCATTGTTCCCGTTGTTTGCACAACTTCAGAATGTCAGATGACACCTTTACATTTCTGTGCAACAAAATGTATGCAATCATGCAGAAACAAAATAAAAAGTGTTACGACCCACCTCTAAGGCAGTAACAAAAGTAAGGGAGGCAGGCACATGTAGCCTGGTATAAAACAGCCATTTTATTTTTAATGCAACCCAAAAAGCGTCAATCCTACTCAGGTGATCTCCCAGCCCCATCCTGAGAGACACACTGAGAACTGGGAAGGGCTTATGAAAGGTGGCAGAGTACACTGGGCCCAGGTGCAACTCATGCCACTAATCAGACGACAACTGAAAGTAATTAAGGTTCTGGGGCCGTCACAAAAGTTCCGCAAATATGTATCCACCAGGAAGAGAGTTACTCTTGCTGTGTGGAAACTTGCTACCGGCTCACAGGACAGGAGCATCAGACATCTTTTTGAAGTCATTTTCATGAATTATGACATTGCATTGGGATGCTTCCACTTCAGCATTCGAGCCAGAGCAGACAATGATTCAGAACGTGGATGAAGAGGGCAGGGATATCAGAAATGCTCTGATAAATTACATGATGTTTTAGTAAAATAAAGTTTGGTATCCTGTGATGGTTTCATCATTTCTTAAAATGAGTTCATTTTTTGTGTACATTTAATTTCCTAAAACATGGTATGCAACTGAACAGTGTTGTCAGCAAAAACTTCTTCTTTTGCTGACAACTTTGTTGTCAGGAAAACTTCAGCAAAACATCTCACAGTCTCATCAGCTGACTCATGCAACTAATAATAATTTATAAAGGTGAGTCAATAGAATATATACTGCAGGTTCCTACATCAACACACTTCAGCCACGTTCTTTTCTCTTTATAATTAAATGTTATTTTAATTTAGACTTTTCTAAAGTGTAGCTTAAATAATGAGTTTTTGTTGTCTCATTTTAAATAAAGAACTCTTAGAACTTTTTTTTCCTTTTTTTTTTTTTTACTTTGGTTGCGACAATTTACAGTCTAAGACAGCCTTAACAAGGTTGCCAAAAACTCTTGGAAGCCATTTCTTGTTGCTCCTCCCTTCTCTGCGTGCCTCCCGTTCCCCCCTCTCACGTACATCCTCCATAATTTTCTGCATCATGTGAAGGTCAGTTTGCTGTTCATCTGCAGCATTTATTGCAACTTTAAAATTGATGGAAGATCCAGCCTGATGCTCATTTTTCTCCTGCCTTCATAAAGACATAAATGGGATGTGATTGACCACAATAATTTGTTTAGATGTGTAAATTGTGGAACACATCTAAAAATAAAATTTAGTGTTGTGTAAACTTTTCTGTTCCTGTTACAAGGTTGTTTTCCTTCCTACTGTCGCCCTATGCTTGCTCAGGATGGGAGATTGCATCAAATCTCGATCAAAGTCAAGATGCAATCTTGCTGGTTCCCTATATAAGGCTATTTTTTTAATTGGCTCATCTCTGTGAAGCACCTTGAGACAACATTGTCGTGAAATGGGGCTATACAAATAAAGTTTAATTGAATTACATTTTCTTATGTGGGATTGGTGATGGCTGAGCGTCATGTTCTGTTCCGTTTTCCAGCGTGGACACAGCCGCCCGTGTTTTCTCCGTAAGCAGTGGGGATTCAGGTGAGCTTGGAGGTTCCTCAGATGTTTCAGGGGAGTCTTGAAATAAGAAAACACTAAAATAAATTCAGTTACAAGAAGTCTCCGCAAAAAATTTAGTCATCAGGAAAATAAAACACTTAACGTTAAATGTTTTAAGATATTGGCTTTCTGTTTGTTTGATGAGCATTCAGACCGCAACCACAAAACATATGTGGAACATCGTGCTTAAGTTAGCTTGGCTAATTAGCTAGCCTGTTTTTTGTTTAAAAAAACAAAACATCTGCGCTACTCAATGTATTTTTGCTTTTATCCTACTGATTGCAATTTTGTAGTGTTAAACACCTTAAAATAAATTATCACTTACCGTCAATCATTGAAACAACAATGAAGAGGCGGTATTCAGGCCACTCTCCCACCAGTTGCTAGCCGGCCTCTGCCCATAAATGGCATCCATTTGAGTGAACCACTTCCAGTCCTTATGGCTATTACCACACCTGCTGTTGTTGTCCTTTAAGGCACAATAGTCACTTAAGTTTTTTTTTTCTTTCTTTTTTTTAAAATTTTTACTGCATTGTTTTGAGATTTGTGGTGCTCCGCCATGGACTCCACAAGCTTCAGAAAGATGCTCTCATTTCTTGTGGCTCCATTGAGCTCATTCTGTGTGATCTCCTCTGATGAGAAAAGTTTTCATTGCCCCAGAGTGGGAATTTCTGCAATTACCTCTTTTTCTACCACGCCCTTGTATGCTAATAATAATCCGAAGATATTTTCAGATGGCATTTAAATCCAGATCGGGACTCGCTGTTGACATCAATTTAATCATGCCAATCAATGAACACCAGCCTGTGGACATCAAGCTGTATACCCGACTCATCCCGCTTAGAACTTCAATGAAGCAGGCACTGAAAAAGTAACTCCGGTTCTCTCCGGGTTCCCCGGCTTCCTCCCACAGTCCAAAAACGTGCACCTTGGGGCTAGGCTGATTGGGGGAAGTGTGTGTATGCGTGGTTGTTCGTGATAGACTGGCGACCTATCCAGGGTGTATCCCGCCTCTCACCCGTTGGCTGCTGGGATTGGCTCCAGCCACCCCGCAACCCCCGTTTGGGAATAAGCGGTAGAAAATGGATGGATGGACTTTAGTCAGATTTAAATATGACTGTTCAGGGTCATTGTTGGCTCTAATGTTAGTTCAGTTCTGCAGTAAAAATGAGAAGTTAATATTAAATCTGAATTATTGGAGGTATGGTATACCTATATATATATGGTATATGGTATAATTAAGTATAGACTTATTTTAAACATTCACATTGATGTGGTTTTTTTTGGATTATGTCTAATTTTATTTTCAAAAGTATGTTAATATTAGTTTATATTGTATTACTAAAAGACATGGATGGCTTTGTGTATCACGGTAATTTTAAATCCAAGAGAAAAAAGATAACCAGCAGAATTCCCCCAGAATCCTCCCACTCCCTTTTAGTAAAAAAGATAAATATGTTACAATGACTATACCAATACACACAAATCTACATAACCATTGCACCAAAACTTTATAGTCCACTCCAAACATTGATCAGATGCAAGATTTGACAGGCATTCAGTTAAATGAAGACTAAAATAAATAAAATAATTGTTTTTGAAACCGATGAAGTCATTAACTAAGTCATTAATTAATTACTACTCCCATTAAAAATCAGAATCAGAGCTAAACTTCAACAGTCACCTTAAAAAAGTTGTGATGTCTGGCTTTTTAACACTTAAGGTAATGAGTATTAAAGGATCAATGTCTCAGCAGGATTTAGAAAAATGTGTCCATGCATTTATCTTTGAGGGGCTACTATAATGATGTTGTTTCTGGTCTCCTTTAAAGATTCAGTTACAGTTGCAGTTAGTCCTGAACGCTGCTGCTCGAGTCCTCACTAAGACCAAGAAAGTGGATCCTATAACTCTAGTCCGCAGAAATTTACTCTGGCTTCCTGTCTGTCAAAGGACTTTTTTATTTAACCTTTATTTAACCAGGAAAGTCCATTGAGGTTTCGATTGACTTTTTCAAGGGAGTCCTGGTCAAGTGGCAAAAAAATTCAAAACATTACAAACTTTGACTGAGCTCAAAATTTTGCTCCTAGTTTACACAGCACTGAAAGCCATGATACAGTCATGATCTATCCAGATCCCTCACGTCATTAGGTTCAGATCTAGTTCCTGCTCCTAGAGTCAGAGGTAAACATAAAAATGAAGAGTTGTTTTTTTATGTTCCTCGGGCTGAAAAAACTCCCAGAAATACAGCAGGTCTGCTGAAACTCTCTGCTGTTTAAAATCAAGGTTAATATCTTTTCTTTCTGCTGTCTTTTATCAAAACCACTGTCAACTCTTCACTGTGGATTTTATTTTTTCCACTTTAATATATTTTACTTTATCTTTTGGTAATCATTTGAGATATTTTATTTCCTTTTCAAGTTATTTTTAAATGTAATTTTTTTATTGCTTCCTGCACCATGTTGTAATGCTTTGTAATGTTTAATGTAAAGCACTTTTGATTGTCTTGTACATAAAACCTGCTTTATAAATAAACTCACCTTGTCAAGTGGTTTGCTTGCTTTACAAGTTGCGGGAAATGGAGCTTCTGTTCCAGAAGCAGAAGTAATTACTTACATTAGAAGGGAGAAATATTAAAATTATCTTTGTTTTTATTGGTTCAGTAATAAACTTTAACAAAACAGGTTACAAACATAATCAGTAGTTCATTTAAACAACATTGTATATATTTATATTATTCAACCAAAAAAAGCAAATTAACAGTGTCATATA
>JBAMHX010000027.1:6487588-6499347 GCA_037177515.1 Pseudomugil tenellus | reverse complement strand
ATATTTAGTGATGTTCACACTGCATTCTGTACCGCCGTGCAGAGCATGCATAAATATGGACATACTTGCTCTTATTAAACTGCAGCTCTCATCAAAATACCCTTTTGTCCGTGTTTTGCACATGCTAATATTACACTAATATTTCTAAAGTACTATCTGGCAGCAATATGGTAATAGGTGTTGATCCTTAAAGTTCTGCACGTTGTAAGATGAATTTGTTTCAGATCTGAGTTTCAGTGGGAACATCAGAAAATCATAAAAATATCTGTTTTGCACAACCAATAGCCTGCATGTTAACTTTCATCTGCCATCACCAAATTTCTGCAAGTGTTTGATTCTGGCCTCTGCTGTGCTTTCAAAGCTCTTCCCTGCAAATGAAGCTGGGCGAATGTAAATCTAGATGGATTGTTTGTCCCATTTGACAGTCTGCATGAATTGTTTGCAGTCTTTTCGTCGTTCCACATCTGCAATACCTCAATGGAAGGTGGTCTTGGCCACAGTGGACAAGCCATCAAAAGCTGCGCCCACATTGCACTTACGAATAGACATCCACTAGAAGTGTAATCTGAGTGTGTAGGTGTGTGTGTGTGTGTCATTATGTGTGTCTGTTTCTGCTTCTCAGGCAACATTTGGAGAGTCCCCATGAGGAAATCCTGCATCAATTCAGACCAGATTACCGATCAGAGTGTGACCAATGTCAGAGAGCGGAGAGCGGAATAATGCAGCCTAATGGTGAAACAAGCTGGGGAGTCTTTAATGGTAATGAATACACAATGTGAGCCCAAGGCAGGATGAGAGGGGAGGCTGGGGTTAGGGAGTCGTGACCAGACTGGTAATAAGAAAGAAACAACCACCGGGTCTCCTTCTCCACATGATAATACACCTAGATGCATATTTGCAACGCCTTCTTTGTGCTCGTGTCCTTATCGTGGGTTTAACACACAGCCAATCAGTATGGTGTCATGATTAATTCTGGGATCCAATTGGCTGAAAACCAGTCTTTTATGGAAAGATCGAAATTCCACACACTTCCTGTGTCCTATCAACTGTATTCATTGCATTCCATCATATAAGAGGAGCAGAAGAGAGACGTACATCTAACTTTGACAGGTGTTTTACCATTAAAGCGGTAATTGATGCCCAATCCAAGGTTACCAAGTTATATTCTGACCATGTGTGTAAAATGATTAAATGACAAAAGTTACAGTCCATCCATAAAATGCACCAAGTATTGGGTTTAATATTTCTATCCATATAAATATTATATAGCTTTACCAGAGAACTGGACCGAGCTAAATCAGAAGCTCGTATATGTGACAGTGTCAGACTCGTGGAATAAGGTCGTTTTTAACAATCTTCTGAAGCAACTGAGAGGGAAACCAAAACGGAACTCTGTTTGAGAAGAGGTTAAAGGCCATTTGGAACAACTCAACAACTTTGTAGCACACGTTTGACAATAAATAAAAGTGAAACTTGCACAATGTTGCCTTGACCCTCTGCACTGGCTTTCAAAGTTGATTACGATTAAGTAGCATGTGGACAGATGAAAAGATCAGCAACAACTGGATTAAGATAGCAACCATAAAAGAGGCTTTCACGTAACTGATACGCCAAAATAATTTAATAGCACTTTTCTTGTACAAGATTCAAAGCACTAAAACATCAAAAGCAATTAAAGGTGGGATACAGAAAAGACAACAACTAATAGCAAAAATCACAATAAAATCCATCTATCCATTATCTGAACCACTTATTCTAATGAACGGTTGGGGGTAGCTCAAGCGTATCGAAAAAGTCAGAGGCGGGATACAACGTGGATAGGTCTACCAATCAACCTAGCGTGGATGACTTAGGATGGTGGGAGGAAACTGGAGTACCCGGAGAGAACTAACAAGGGTGAGAATGTGCCCAATTAAAAGACCGTTACAGTAATCCAGCCTAATGGAGATGAAAGCATGGATGAGTTTTTCCTGGTCTTTCTGGGAGACTAAACCTTTAATTCTGTTGATGTTTCTGAGTTGGTGAAAAGTGTCTTAGCCACAACTTAGTTGTGGTTGCTGATCTGAGTCTTTCAGCACTCCAAGGTTATAGAGTTGATTTGTGGTTTTTAGTACGAGTCTCTGGGTGTTCACTGATCCTGACCCTCTTCTTTTTGAAACCAAACAGAATTATCTGTATTTTTTTTTTATTTAATTGTAGAAAATTTTCTCTCATCCAGTTCTATTGAACTGCAGTTGTCTGGTGCAGGGCATATAAAGTTGTGTATCTTCTGCATAAACTGTGATAATTGATGTTAAAGTTTTGTAATAGTTGATCCAAAGGAAGCAAGTTCAGTGTTCAGTGCAGTGTTCTCCTTAGAGGGATCCTCCACACTGGGGGCATTGCCCTCTTGGCCTGGGGTTGGTGCTGCAGGGACTGCCCCGGCCTGGGTGGCGTGGGGTTCGTTACCACAGCCCAACAGCTGTGGGGTGGACCCTGGCCTGCCTTGACTTGGGTGCTGGATAGTTTGCTGTGGTGGCAAATCCTCACATCAACATCAGTGAGCCAGATGTTTCTAGTTTTATTTATTAATTTTCTCATTTTAGTTAATGTTTAAATATTTTTATTTAAGAGAATGGGAAAGTTGGGGGTGGGGGTGGAATGGGTGGTCTGCCTTTGTGTGTATGTATACCTGTATAAGCTAATGCTGTAATTTGTTTGTGTGTTTAAATTGAATTGATTTTATATACAGCGCTTTGTGTTGCCTACAGCATGAAAAGCGCTACTACAAATAAAAACAGTTTGAAGTTGAACAGAAAAGGTCCAACGACTGACCCCTGAGGTACTCCACAAGCCACTCAGTCAGATTCATAGCTGTCGATCGTAACAAAATAACATACCTTCTAAACAAGACCTGAACCAGTTAAGAATCACTCCACAAATGCTTGTTGCCCAAGAGCTGCTGACAATCAGCAGGAGATCACTTTCTACTGAGGTAAAAACTGTTTTTAAGATGTCAGAGTGCATATTATTGATTTTCTTTACCAAACTATTTCTTCTAGTATTTTTAAATCAATCATATGAAATTGGCACATAACTTTAGAGCTATTTGTAGGTTTTGGACATGGACTAGTTTTCCTGCTTCTCTGTGGGGCATTAATATTTACTCGAGTTGTTTATATTTTTCTGCTAAAAACACTGGCAAATTCATTCCACTGAGAAATTAAATGAATTATTTGGGAGGATTTTTTCAAGGTATTTTTCAAGTTTTTCAATCATAACAAGGAGACCCAGAGAATTGTTAACATTCTTGTAACATCCCAAGGTAGTGGTAGCTGCTACAGGTGGCCTGACAGCCACTGTTAGATCGGAAACTTCTGTTGTGGCCATTTCATAACTTAGATTAATTACTTTACTCTTAAATAATGTCTGGCCAAAAGGTCTAATCATCATGTTCCTAAGCTATTGTCATTCTGACCTTAGTAAGCCATCTGTTGTTGTGTCCTTCCCATTATGGAGAATGTTTAGACAGAACATAGGTCTTTATCTCTTTGTAACAGAATAGTGACTCTAAACACAACCAAAGTCTTTAAACGAAGTTGTTTCTAAGTGACTGGTCAGAATTACTTCGGACTTCTGTGTGACAACATATCTCTGAAATGATTCTCCCTGGATTATAACCTTGTATCTAATCTGTCTGTCTTTCATGTATTGTCTCACTCCATGTTTTAATGCTTAATATATGTTCAACTTCTTTTATTTTTCATTTATTAAATCTATATTCTTCTGAATCCAAGAAACCAGTCTCCTCATCCTGTACAGGAAAAACGGCCATTACACTTCTTTTGTTTGCTGTAACTTATAATTATCCTTATGCATGTGGACAAATGATCATTGAAAAAAAATTTCAAGCATGAAAAACTTGACAAAATATGTATAAGTCACTAAAAATGACAATGTATTAATATAAAAGTTGAATTCTTATGGTAGTTAGATTTAAGTTAAAGTTAGATCTAGATGATAATTCATTGCAGTTTAATTTGCTTTGCAGGAAGTAGTAAACAAAGCCGGCAGCAGCTGACTTTGTAGTATTTCTCATTAAGTGTCCCTGTCTGTTGTGTGCACGGCCTTTCTGTCTCAATGCCACGATTCTCAGCCTGTGTGTAGCAAAGGCTTCCCTCAGTGACCCTGCCAATAAAAACAGGAATTAAGCATGATCAGAGTGGCTCTTCACCTTCTTCACATGCTCCCGTGGAATCCCACAGAGACTCTCTTACAGCCGAGAATCTCTCTACAGCTGCCTTTCCTCACCGTTTCTTGTATTTATCATCTCTTGTTTCGCTTATCTACAAGGCTTTACAGACTGTCTACAATTATTTGTTGACATTATCAGGAAGCTTGTACTTGTAAGTGTCTAGCGGCTGTAAGTTGTGGTGGAATGAACAGTTGGGGCAAGCAGAACTGTATTATAAATAAGGTTGTATATTTGCTCACAGTTTGTAACTATTCTGCATGTAATAACACAAATGTGTCCTGTAAGACACAATAAAGAAAAATTCATGGATTTGGGGGGTTTCTGGTTTTCTATAACCAAAACCATGATCATCTCCTAAACCTATCAAGTAGTTTTGATACTGAAGCCAAAAGTGAATGAAATTCTAAGTGAAATGTTGTTTGTTAAGACAAAACATCTTCCATGTGCACTACATAAACTGGCTTAAAAAAAAACAAGAAAAAAACTACAAAAATTAGATAAATTTTCCTTGAAATAAGATAAATTTCTTGTTCTGTTGGCAGATAATTTATCTTATTTCAAGGATTAACCTGTCAAGAATTCCTAAAACAAGTAAAAAGTCTTTAAAAAACCTACTAAGTAAGAATAATTAACTTACGTTTAAAAAAATAAGCATATTTGTCCTTGATTTGAGATTTTTAATCTTATTTAGATTTTAGTGTATGCAGTGTGATTGGCTCCTTGGCTGTTTATACACCAAGCTATTAACCAAGTGGACCTAATTAAATGGTTTCTTCTTGTATTGTATATTCCATTTTGAGTTTAAATATGTTCATATTTACTAAATGTGTACAAAAAGAAAAAAGTTTTTAGTCCCATCAGTCCCTTTTGCGTTTTCACTATTTGAAACTGTTTGGTGGAGGTGATGGGTGATTATAATGCTCACTAGCTGTCTCACAGAGTCCCATCTCACTGGTTTCAGAGAAAATGAACTCAATGTGTCTTTTAATAAATTCAGGTTTTCTTTTGATGTCACAGATCTGGTGGGGATTTGAATGAGAACAAGCTGTCTCTGTGTGCAGAGTTTTATTGCAGCCGCATGCTTTAGTTCATGTTTAGGAGGAATTTGGATGCAAGCAGTGTCAGGCTTGTTAGATTGATATGATGGATAATTTTAATCTTACAGTGTAAGAATTTATTTCCAGTCCGAGCTGAAACCTACAACTAAAACTTCCTCTTGACTGTTTTTGAGGTTTATGGACTTAGTTATAAATTAGTAGAAGGTATTTTTCTCCATTTGATATTCATGTCTATCGCCTCTTTGCCTGCCTTTTACCTCACTGCTCACAGCTGACACTGTTTACACACTGGATCTTTTCTTCCATGCACGGCGGATTTGACATTTTCTAGAGATGTTACCAATTTACTGCAATGCATCTGTATCTTTATGAAATCGTTTAAGCAAGATAATCTATCATGTCAGGCTGTAAGAAAAGTTGGGATTAATTGTGTTTTATGGTAGTAGCTGCAGAGAGGTTTTATGTGAGATCTCATTGGCTCAGAGCAACAAATCTTCTGATGCATCAGGTTAGTTCTGGAAGTGTGGAAGCAATAAAAAAATGTTTACCTACAACTCTTTTTAGACATCCCTTGATGACTGAAAATCAGTCCAAATAAAAGTTTCACTGATATTTCGACCAAAACGTCACTATGCTTTCTGCATTATGTCCTTTGCGCTTTGCAGTTAACACCATGTTGGGCTTTCTCCTACTGTGAAAGCATTCCCAGTTGAGATTCTCCAAAAAACAAACTGCAGCTGCAGAGAAAGTCCAGCCCATATACACCTTGGTTTATTAAATTAACTTTGGCTTATCCACAATGATAGCAATAACTGTCACGGGTAATAGGATGGCAGACCCAAGGGAGCAGTCAGAGAACTAGAATTATAGAAAATCAGATGTTTATTGAAGATGTATCCAGGGAAGCGGATGGAGTGGAACGTTGGCAGGCGGGCAGACAGAGGTTGGAAATGCAATCTCAGTGGATGGTAGATCTTGAAACCAGGTCCAAAAGATGATATGGCTGCTGATGACTGTAGAAGAGAATTAAAAAGGTATTGAGCTCAAAAGACTAGACTAGACTAGACTAGACTTGACTTGACTTCAACTAGAACTACTAGAATAAGTTGACCAAACTACCACAAGTTAAATGGTAACAATCTGGCGTCGAGGGAGGGAAGGACTGGAGTTAAATACTGCTTGAGTGATGAACAGATGATCTGCACCTGTGTCCTGGAACCTGTCAGAAGAGGGAAAGCCACGCCTACACAAACGCACACACAGAGGAGGGAAAATACAAGGGCAGACAAGAGAGCCCGGGATCCTCATGGCAATAACAATCACTTAATGTTTGTATAATGTGTTGCTAACGTTACATAATCTGGCTCCATTAGATGATCTGATTGCTTCATGAGGATGTTACAGATAAAAGCCTGATTATCTGCCGTTACTGACTAGAATCACGATGTGGGGCAAATTATGAGTAAGAATTTTTAGTCAATTCCAGTTTAGAAAATGATAAATCACAAATACACATTTAAACAATCACAGATTGTGATGATGTGTATGGAGTTTGGGCAGATTGGTGACCCTATGCTCAGCTTTAGGTCTGAGAGACTCGACCTCACTGAAATGTTCTTGTTATACCATGTTCATGTTACTGACCTGTTTCCAATTTACCTAATAGGTATTTAAGCCAATTATTTTCACAGCCCTCTGTTCCTACTTTGAAATGTGTTCACACTTTCAAATTTAAATAAGCTATTTTTCTTTCCATGAATTTAAAAAATGTTTTGGTTTTATCATCTAAAAAATTGTTTTGTTCACTGGGAATGTTTTTTTTCACAGCATGCTTTTTTCTTTTTTATGGATTTTTTTTGTTTGTTCCTTTTTTTCTTTTTGAGGCTGAAATCTTACGTTCAACACAAAATAATTGATAAGAAACATCTTTAATTCATTTCACAGCAGTGTTTGTTTGTTTTGCTCATAATTTATTCAAATTTTTGGTCATAGCAATTTATTGAATAATTCAATGTTCAATTGAAGTTTGAGTGATATGACCAAATATATGTCTAATATTACAGTCCTCATTAGCTTCTATTTACAAATCATGGCTTATTCTTAAAAATAAATGAATACATCAATATTTTTTTTACTATCACTCCTTTTGCAGCACTAAAACAAAAAAAGCTTATAAAAAAAGATTTAGACTGAAATATCTTGAATCTTTACTTAGCTGGAGGTAATTCACTTTTTGGATGATTACCCTCTGCTCATGAGTCAGGTTGCCTCTGTGAGTGCAAGCAATGGTTGTCAAAATGGACTAAAAGACACCTCAGTGCCTGCACACTGGTCTATTGGATCCAATCAGAAGGTGGAAACTGTCCGCTAAATTGATCCATTTCAACTGACATTCTGAGATTACATTCTGCTATAGATTGGGATCCAGAAGGGAGAAAACACATTAGCACGTTTTCTCTTTGTCAGCAGAAGTGGGGAAGTTTTCATGCTGAGCCTGTTTAAGTCTGCTGTACTGTGGAAATAGCGCAAGAGAAGTACAGAATACTTTCTTCATGATTATATTTTTATGATCCTGACAAAAAAGTAAGCATTTCAAAAAGAGATCCTCAGCACTTTAGAGTTTTTCTGGAGTTAGTTAAAGAGTTCACAGCTGTATGGATGTTACAAACAGATGCTTGTTAAAGGAATAAAAAAATGATTGCTTCAGATGTACAGCCAATCCTGCAGCTAGCTTCTTTACTAAGCCTCATTTCTCTGTACTCCTCTCTCTTCCAGGTGCATTTCAGGAATCAAGTTATGCTGAAAAAATTATTTGGTTGTGGATTATATCCAGTCACAGACAGGAAGATGGAGGAAAAAGTTAATGGGGATGAATTAACAGAACTTCAAATGGGTTAAATTTAGCACCGTGCTTGATTTCTAAAAGCATTCACCCTTTTTTATTTCCATAAAGAGTACATTCATGGAAAGTGATGCACTTCTTATGACGCAACTTGAGTTGAATAAGAAAAATGTAAATACTATTTTTAAAATTTCAGAATACGAACAAACAAGTTAATTTTAAAATATTAGCCCTCTAGTGGTCATGTGAAAACTGCATGTTAACTGTAAAATGTTTAATGTTAAAATTAAAAGTAATTTGTTTTATAGAGCAACATTGTTAGTAGATATATATTTACTAACCCATGGGGTCTGTTGTGAAAAAGCACAATTAGTAAGACACACTTGATTTGGGTGTTTAAGGTGCATTGTTTGAAATCAATAGATGGATATTGAGATTAACCTATTTGTAAAGTCTTAAATAAAATCAACATGACTTCTACTTCTTGGATGTTTTAAATCTCATCCAAGATGCTTTATAGTTTTAACCAGGCGGTGGGGCAGTTTAAGATTCTAAGTCTTTTAGATGAGAGATGAAATGTCTTCAATGGTCATGAAGTAAAAGTTGAGTTCATGTCATTCAAGTTTCAACGATTGTGATGACCTTGCTGACTGAACATCTCCACCCAGTTTCCCCGACTCCAGTTTTAGTCTTTATAAGAAATCTTTCGAACCGTACCGTCGTTGTTTTTCATAATCATTTAAACCAACAAAGCATTAACCTAAGAGGTTACAAGAATGAAAAACTGCAAATTGATATTAAGTATTTAAATGAACACAAATTACCTTAATATTTTTGTTATAATTTAAAAGACAAATGATAAAAATTCTTTATTCTATTTTAAATTCAATTAAATATCATTTATTGATCCCATAGGAAATTTGCAAACCTTGTCATGGTTTTTCCTGGGGGGATTAAAAACGTGTTATTCAGCCATATGATATAACATAAAACGAATAAAAAGCTTAAACATCATCTTTGATTGAATGAATTGAAAAGAAATGTTATATTGCAAAGAAAATCTGTTTTCTGATCATAAACTGTAATAAGAAATTTCATCAAAGCTATTAAAAAGATAGGAAACAAAGAAGCATAATGATAATATGAAATTTTATTAAACACACTCCATCCTTCTATATGTTTACATGTTTTTTGCAACTCATTGTCTTTTTGTTGTGCCCTTCCTCTCGTCGCGTACGCTCCATTAGCCAACGTTTCTGCGGCCCTGTCGCCTGCATTTGTAGTTTACTGCCAGCACGCTCGATCGGGCTTGTGATTTACAGAAAATCATGGGGTAAAGGCTAAACCTTGGCTGAAAAAAATATATGACTCTGAAAATCGATCTCCTAAATTTGAGCTACTGAAATGGCGTGATTTAACCACTTTAAGTTTCAGTTCATGATCCACCCCTTTAGTAGCCAATATATCACATTTTTTGTGGCTCCTTTTCATAAAACTGTCACCAGATTTTCCTTGAAGTGCCCAGAACCACTAAGTTCCTCTTACATTTCCCCAAAGCTTTTGTAATTATAAGTCATTGCTTCTGAGAATCCTGTCTTTACCCATCTGAAATCAATGGATGGGAATTAAGAAGGACCCTGCAGCTTCCACTGTCTCTCTTTACACTATACCACAAACAGATGCTTCTTTTTAGCCCCCTGAGGACAGCAGATAGGAAATACCTCCAGGCTGCTCCTCCATTAGGAGTACAACCACTGCCCATGCAACCACAGACTGACCTCTTTGAATTTTGAATGGTTCATCAGCTTTTGTAATATTTCATCAAATCAACTGATTTCGCTCTGGGCTACCTGCTTTAATGTTTACCGCCTGGTCTGAATTAATCGGAACAATATGTCTAGATTTTAAAATGTTGCTGTTTTACTAAGTAAAGCTGACTGTGTTATTCTTTACAGGCAAACACATGTGGGACCTTTACAGCTGACATTTCAATTAATTTATGCAGCTTATCAACGGAGGACTTTGAAGGTGTCCTGGAGATGCTGGGGAATTATGGAAATGCAGCCTCAGCAAAGACGAGACCGCCCACAGCTAAGAAATTACACTGCGACAAAATAATTAAAAGCCATGTCTAATTTAAATACATGCTTTTAAACTCTAAAATACCCCCCAGACCTCTAGGTGGAAAAATGCCGCTTCCACAGGTTTTGAAGTAGAATCGATGTCTGTGGTTAAAACGATGACGATTGTACCTCTGCTTTGAGTGGCGTAGCAAAGGGGAAAATAAGATGTAACCCTTTTTCCAGCAGAATCGGAATGGTGCTTGGCTGTGCATGTGTGGGTCCAAGCAGGAGGATTGCTTAAATAGAAAAGATTCGATGCAAATACATGACGGAACTGGAATAAAAGGTAAGGAAAACATTTTGTGCATGCCCACGTGTATGCATATGTTTTACTTCCACTCCATGAGCGAGTGCTCATTGCTCTGCTGCTTACTAGCTCCATTCCGACGGTCTCATTTACGCTGGATCTGCAGGGTGCAGGTAACAGCCCTATTATAAAGCAGTGAAGCGGCTCAGGCAGTATCCTAGGTCTTGCTGACAAAACTTTAATGTATTGGCCTTTGTGCTCTCTGTGGTGGGATTCAATAGGCTGCCTAACAGTCAGATCTGCCTGGAATGGGATGGAGGAGTTAGAGGCCTGTCACATGGGCCCAGTGGGGCTGCAAGCCTCCACTCTGTCTGTCTAATACTGGTGTCACAGACGCAGGGAGAGGCCCAGTGCCTTCGGTTCTGACTGACTGAATAAATTCATTCACTGTATTATTTTTTATTGTGTGTCTTTTTTTTTAACCCATTAATGCCTAATATTGCATATGTGATACATACCCTTTCTGATTTTGCATAACATTATGGTAGAAACTTTTATTCAAGACCCAGTTGCACACTATGTGATACTGGTCTCATGAATAATAAATGAATATATTTATATATATTTATGATCACATGGTAATAAATGGTAAAAATCCCCCCCATTTTTTTTTCAAAAAACTTTTTTAAAAAATATTTTTTTATAACAAAAACTTTTTTGGACAATTTAAAAAAAATCCTCCAAATGTTTACATATATTTAAAAAAAATTTGGGATTTTAAAAGTTTGAGTTATCTGTGCAGTTGTTCTTATTTGAGGCAATAAGCAGTTAAAACACTTTTATTTATCTAGTGGTTGTAGATTCACGCTCTTTTAAGAATTAGAGTTTATACACTTCTTAATGCCTGGGAAGAAGAACTTTGAAATGTGTAGTTTTCATGTCAAAATCTGTTTTTGTTTTCAAGGATTTTTGTGAGTAGCCAATATTTCAAAGAATTTCAACAGATAAGAAGTCAGAGATAAAAAGTGGGGCTTCAGCCTTCCACTCGTTAAAATTCAAGGATCATATTATCATCAGTAAGATAGTGTAGGAGAGGCTGAACAGAGCATGCACCAGTATGCTTTAGAAGGAAGTAAATCTGACAGATGTTTGCAAAAAGATAACAAAGGAAATACAATATTTTCCTAAAGAAGGGCCAAGTAGCAACAGGTACAAAGATCTAAGTTTTGGGTTTTTTTGTTACTTCGTAGAAAGC
>JBAMHX010000027.1:6468831-6480958 GCA_037177515.1 Pseudomugil tenellus | reverse complement strand
CTTCCCTGGCTCCGACTCACCTGCTACTCTGTGGACCTAATTGGATTGATCTCCCGTTGCTGATTCCTGCCTGTTTCCTGGACTCTGTTTCTTGCCTGCCCCCTAGATCTTCCGGCTCCGACTCCTGTTTGTTTTCCCGATGCCGATTTCAGCAAATCCCACAACCTTGTAATAAATACTGAAACTTCCGTTAAGTCTCTGAGGTCCATTTGTTACATAAACACGCAACAGGACTGAAGCAGCTCAGGTCGCTGCTCTCCAAAAGCAGATTAGATTGGTAGTTTGTGTCTTTGTATACCAGTCTGGAGATATATGTGATTTCTGCTTTTGTTTGGCAGTTAGTGTCATAAACGGGGTAGTATGGAGGTAGACCCAGAGGCAGGTAGGAGGCAGAGTCAGACAGATTCCAGGAGTGATGGGGGTTTATTAACAGACACACAAACACCCAGGACAACTGAAGCTTACAACCATAAGTAATGAACCGCAACTTGTACAGAAACCGGGAAGTATAAATAGAGAGCAAACTAAACTACACACAGGTGAAATCAATGAACCCACGAACTAAAAACAGGTGAAACTGATTAACAGAACTAAATAAAGCTAAACAGAAGACAAGAACCCAAACACCGGATATACCAAAGTAAAACAGGAAACATCCATGACGGTTAGCATGCTTGCATATCTATCATTGAGGGGTAATTTGACTTTTGGACTTAAATAGGGGTCCAAACTCATGTAAAGACCTTCGGGGTCATTAAATTGTGTCTATTATTAGTAATGGATTGGTAAATGGTAAATGGCCTTGTACTTACATAGCCCTTTTCCAGTCATGTTGACCGCTCAAAGCGCTTCACACTACATAGTATACATTCACTCACACACTCACACCCCGACAGGCACATCTGGGGGCAACTTAGGGTTCAGTGTCTTGCCCAAGGACACTTCGACATGTAGTCAGGCAAAGCCTGGAATCAATCTCACAACTTTCTGGTTGGAAGACGACCTCTCTTCCGCCTGAGCTACAGCCAGACTCTGCATCTTCCAGTAAAATTGAAATATATTCATGTTTTATCCTTGGCAAAAACCAGAGGTTTTCTTCCATCCTTCAGTTTTAACAGGCGGCATTGATATGTCTGACCAAGGAACAACATAAAAATTCATCGTGGGTCTTACAAAAGCATTGTTTTCAATCATCAGTCTGAGAGGCCGTGAATTCCAAGGCTCATGAATTTAAACTTTGGACAATTTTGCAATCTGCCAAATAATAGTTAAATAAATAATTTACCTAATTGGTAGGAATGTATTCAGCGGTCAATCAGGGTTGTTTATTTGGAGGAAAAAAATTTAAAATGCAAAGTAGTATACTTGTGACAAGCTTGTACTTCAAAAATTTAATAAACATTTCAGGTAAAACTGCTTGTATTTGTTTTCTTTGTAGACGATAAGGCTTAAACATGTATTTATGGTTTGATTTTTGTCAATAAAATCAAATAAGTTGTACCTTTAATAAGTGAGATATATGTCCAAGTTGAGTTTTACTACCTTACATGTGGGGCATATTTCCATCTTTATTTTTAATTCAACTGCAAATAATGGAAACAGAAGCTTCGAATTGAACCTCAACATGTCTAAAACTGCATGCAGTTTAACATTGCACCATTTCGTAGAATGACCAAAAGATTATTTTAAAGTCTTTTAGATTTTCTCCCTATTTACTGCAATACTAAGGACAGATTTTATGTGGGGAAATTGATTCCTTGATTAGAAAGAACGGCTGGCAGCAAGTTCCTGCATGTAACCAATGAATTATCAAAGGTCAGTCCTGCAATGAATATGTGCAATCAAGAGGGAAAAAATGGTGCAATTTGAATTTCCTTCATTCAAACTGAATGATAAGTATGACAGTTTGGTCCCACATGTGATTGAGGTTTCTTTGAAGAGCATGTGTACTTTGAACACATTTGTCCTACTGTTGGTGATCTTGGACAATGGCTCTATCTGACAGTGAAAATAAGGCTCCTGGAGGTTGAGATGCTTTTGTACCAGCATGCAACACTTTCACCTTCCCTCTGCTTGTCTTTTCTCACATAGGAGACAACAGCAATGAGAAGAGACGGAGCTCAGTGGGGCTTTAATCCCCTTACTGTTACATTCTTCAAGCTATGGTATTCTTCGCTCTCCTATTTCACAAATATCATTTATTCTCTGTTAATGTTCTTTCAATTTGTACGTTTTTTCAAGACATTATCAGATGTGATGCTCATTTTGCTTCATGTCTGATACCCCCCCTCACCTATCTTCTCTTGCTATAATGAAGCTGGACTTTTGTTTTTGCTTTTAGTCCGTGGACATCCTCAGGACCCGTTTCTGCATTTCAAGAAACCAGTTAGCAGCACACACACGCAGCCAGCAGCGAGAGACAGACAGGACCACACCTTATTCTCGCTCATTATTAATGAAGGGTCCAGGTTGAACACGGCGCCAAGCAAAGACATGGCACGAGGCGAGAAACATGATGTGAATTTAAAATCAAAGATATAAAAAAATGTACAAAAAGATAACAGTTAGAATGGTTAAAGCAGGCTGTGGAGAGGCGCAGGGACTAATGAGTAGTTCTGTTTCCATACTGTGATTTGTATTTGGTCAACTGGCTTGAAAAATTCATAATTGGATGAGTTGGTGCTTGTCACAAAAGAGCAGCTTCCATAGAGCAAGGTGCTGGTAATGCTGCTACTCCTTAGCAACTAATGATGTATTGATAAAAACAAGTTGGTCGCTAAAGTAATAACATATTTTTTTCTTTCAGGAGGTTTTTGGTCAAACCCTTTCTTGTAAAACTAATACTGCCTTTTCCTTTACAATTTTTTTGTACAATTTTTTTTCCTTTTTTTCAATTCAGATTGCATCCTATTTAAGTCAGTTATTTCAAACAATCAATCATACTTTATTTATAAAGCGCTTTTCATACAATCACTGTAATTCAACGTGCTTTACAGTGCATGTCCATAAATCCCCCCTCGCCATAAACGCCACACATACACACAAGCACACACATACAACAACCACGTTAATGAAAAGGGAAAAAAATAATAATAAAAAATAAATAAATTATAACCTACATTAGACTATGTACAGATAGACCAGCTGAAACAGCATCATAAGAGGAGCTGTCTGCACCAGGAGCAGAAGGTCACCAGCAGCCACCGGACACCAGCCCGCTGTCCAGAGAAGGGGTCAAGACCAGACTCCAGGGCCAACGAACCAGAGCCCAGCAGACGCAGCCAACCACAGCTCCCAGTGCAGAGACTCCTCAGAAGAAACACTGGAAATTCAGTAACTGGTGGGAAAATAAAGCGATAAATAAAAAACGTGAAGAGCTTAAAATAGATCGATAAATAACTGAGTACAGCTAAAAGAATACATATTAATTTAAAGCTACGCTAAAACGATATGTCTTGGGCCTACTCTTAAAAACTTATTTATATGTATGAATTTATTTATATGTATATATAGCTTATATTTATATAGTGTTGGTTCTCTATCAACCATTTTACACTTTCTGAGATGTAGAATGTTCGGTAAAAGAAGGTAAATAAAAGAAAGAGAAATGTTTGCAGGTTTACAAAATAAAATAGAAAGGATATAAATAATGAATGTATTATTGGTGCACAATAACATATTTACTTTGCTGAATCTATCATTAGTCCACATTAGCTGCCATCTTTAGAGGACTTAGTCATCCTCTGATTATAAATCCATTGAAACTGCAGCTGAAATTGAGTGCAGATGTGAGTGAATTCATGTGCCAGGAACAGAAATGACCTTTGACCTCCTGAGGGAATTCTTTCAATGTCTTCATCATGTATATTAAAAAAAACCTAAATATAAAATGAGTAAAATGATTCATCTAATTTTATTAGCAGCTGCATTCCATAATCTTCACTATAAACAATGACTGCATATGCACTGTATCTCTCAGCATATGTGTATTTGTTTAGATGTGGGTTTGGCAGATTGCGTATTGTCTCTATTAAATGTTGTATATTCACCTCATTTTGATTATATTATAGACCTTATAAATCTGCTCAAATCATCCTGAGTGCAAGATGGTTTTTATCAACTTTCCTGATATGTCTGTTTATTGTATTTTGTTTTTTTACTCAAATAAAATTCAAATAAAAAAAGGATGTATCTTTCTGAGACAGAGGATGTGTGTTTGAAATGTCCAGATAGTGAACACTTTTTTTGCTTTCAAATGAAATACAGATGTTTCCAAATAATTAAATTAGCAAATTTACTCGTCAAAACTGTCATTTGAATGAATTTTGGAATTTCTGACAGTGATCAGTTCTATATTTCTAATTAATTGTGCTAAGAGCCCTGACTGACACAGGCTCAGAGGATATTTTATATATATATATTATTTTATTTATTTAGTTAGCAAGTTTTTACTCCACTTGTGCTGAATACTTGCATGTAAATGTCTCTTTCTGGATGTTTGGCTGGCCTGCTGCGCAACACAAGCTGTGAGATCTGTGAGTACATTAATCTTTCCCCGAAGCCAGTCATACTGGGTTGCTGCACTTCTGGTCACCAGATATGGACTTTTCAGCCTAGAATGGATTCCTACATATAAAACATACTGAAAATTAATATTTGAGTCCAATTTAGATGAAAAGAAATATGTAAATCTGATAGTTTGCATTATATCCACTCTCCTAATATTGGAAAGATCATCCATGCATGCTCCTAAAAGAACTCAAAGGACTAGTCAGTGAGGAGATGAAGAATATCAGGAGTGTCTGATACTGTTAGAAATTCATCTTTGAGTTGGACTGTGTGGGTCTTTGTGGATTTGTCTGTCTTCCCACTGGTGCGATCAACTCCTGTCGGACAGGGATATATGAAATGTGGAGGTCGTTGCTCATGTCTGTTGATTGGTCAGCAAAAATGACATTACTTGTCCTCATTCCCAAACTACACCAGCTTTACCCTTCAATTTTATTAGCCTCTGATGTAAAATGAAAGTTTGAGACACCTTTTTTATGATTAATAATGGCTGCCAGTTATGTATGCATCTAGGGCAATCAAAGAAAACCTCTCTGAAGACTTGTAGTGATTGCTTTAGATATTCAAAATTTGTCTGCAATAAGGGGACATTTTCCACCCTATAGTGACAATTTACTAATTGGAGGGTGCATGGTTTGACTCCCAGCTGCTAACTTCACATATGTGATTCTAAACCCCATGTTGACACAAAGTGTCCAGTAAATAAATGCATATCAGTGCTTCACTATCAATAAATCCACCTTTTAGCCAAGTCTGGGATACTGTTAGACAAATATAAGCAAGGTTTAACTTTTTTGGCGGGATTTGATGGAATGAAACCTTGAATTGTTGAATTAAAACTTTCTTGACTGTGCAACACCACATAACTCTGTAATACGATCAAATTTGGCAGCATCATTACAATGACAGCATTCTTGGCCTCCAGGCTCAAGAACTACCTCTTTAGGAGCCTGGGCTCCTAGCAGGGGTCCCTCTCTCTGCAGGAGACAATTTGTGGGAAGCTTAGACAAAACGTGCCTTATAATTCTTTCCACGTCCTTCTGATTCCCAGCCACTTGCAGATCAATAGCAGTCTTTCAGCAACGCAGAGGACCTAATGTTGCTGCCTTTGCCAGGGTCAAGTCACTACCACCGGTGAAGCTAAACCATGACGGATTCATCTCGGCCTGGTTCCCCCATTAGTCAGCCACTATGGGTGAAAACACAGACCTAAGGAGCACTAATGGGAATTTAATGCACTTCAATGTACCTGCAGCCAAATAGAAATAAAAAAGACCGCTGTTTTCCTTCCACAGATACAGATGATGACTCACAGCTGATATTAGATGAGCGAGGCTGACATGTATCATAAGTAGAGTCTCTTTGTGTGCAGAAGCAGTTTTAATTTGGAAATCGCCACATTGAGTGCACTAGTATGCCACAGATGGGGACAGGGCTTATGGATAGATTGGTTCTTTTACTAGGAGGGAAACATGTGCTTAATGTTGAGCTGTTTCTGTATGGATATAGTTTGCTTGCGTGCATGTTGCCCTCAGATATCCTCACTATAACATTTGTCATCATAAAAAAAGCAGAAAAGGGGATTGTCTGTTGTAGAAAAAGTTTTATCCTTCAGTCAGTTATGATTTCTATCCAAATAGCTTTTTTACATCTTGTCCTTTTTTTAGCTCCTTTTTGCTCCTACTTAGCATTCAGCTAACAAATGACATGCGTAGCTTGATACATCAACCCTTACAACCAACAGTATCTCTACTACATGCTTTCCCCCCCAAAAAAATAAAGATGTTTCTGCATGACTGAGGCCTTAACTGATCTAATTACTCACCCAGTTTGACTTTCCAGTTCAAACTTCCCTTGAAGAATCCTTCTTCTTAGTTCCAGCTGTGCATGAAGGGGTAAACATTTTAATGGTGCGCATGTGTCGGTTCAAGCACAGCAGAGAAAATAAACACTGTTTGTAATGCTAAACACTCGGCTGAGCGGATCAGCTTGGAAAATGTACCACACGATTGTATTTCACTCTATGAGTCATTGACTGCTTATATTTGAGGGGCAGCCTGTGGTTGCAGCGGGGTCTCAACAGGCCAGCAGAATTAGCATTATTCCTCCAAGCCTTTAATTAGCTTGTGTTTTATAGCTGCATTCGCTTGTTAAGTTGCACTTTTACATTGCTGTTAAGTTTCTTGTTTAGTAGTTCTCCTGCTTTATCAGCAAATCCAGTAACTGTTTGCCATTAGGATTATCTGTTTAATATTGGCTGTGCAGTAAGCTGAAACATCACCGAAGTGCACAAAGGCTGTGCTCTCTCTGAGCTGTGCTTTGGCCCTTTTGTAGTGTTTATGCCAAAAGGACTGTGACACTGACCCTCCAGCGATGCAAAGGGCAGAGAGCTGGGCCCGACTAGCTGGTGGCTGTAACCCTTTGACCCACCCTCTCAGGCATAAAGATTAATGTGCACACAAGCTCAGAGAGGGGACGATTATAAAACATGACAGTATCGGCAGCTCCTAGAATGGCCAGGCGTCGTCAGCTCCTCCAGGGTGTTGAGATTCATAATGACCCTCTACGCTTCTGTCCGATGTGTATTGAGCGCTTGTGACACATAAAACTGTTGTGGCGTGATAAGAAATATCCACTGTCGGCTTGCATCTGAGCTTCAAAAGATTTAAGCTTGGATGGAGGAGAGAGGAGGTAGAGATGGACCAGAGAGGAGGCAGAGAACATAAGAGGAGGCAAAGGGCAGTCTGCATGGCCGTCCAGCATGATTCATGACGGGGCACTGGTTATTTTTCTTTTTTAAAAAAAAAAGTAAACACTCTTCTGTTGCTATGGTTTTGTCAGTGGATTGCCGACTCATCCTAAAATAGGGATTCGAGCCACAAAATATTTCCGTTTCAACAGCATCTGCTAGAAACATCTGCTTTTATCTCACCCAGAGATGGGTAGATGGGTGAATCCCAGATGGATGGATGGATGCAAAAACATAGTATGGAAACATAGCATGTGGGCATGTTTCTGAGAGGACGGAAAGACAGATGTAATGGAAGACACATGAAGAAAAGAAGCCGTGTCAAAATCGGACATTTTGTCAACTCAGGTAGAATCATTTCCTTTTAAAGTTATGTTGCTGACAGTTGAATGAATGGACAGACAAACCAACGCTGCTGAAAACAGAACCTCTGCCTTAGCACAGATTTGCATTTAAACAAAAATGCAGTCCTTGCTGTTAAATGTTGTGCTAACCTACTGTAATATAGGTTGTCCCTAATTTTTCACTGAATTTTGCATTATTTTTTGATTAATACATAATGACTAAATGAGCACATATCCTATTTAAAAGCAATAAAATTTGAGTCGCATGTTTAATTCCTGTGTATCTGTAATATAAAAACAACTTGGGAAGTGGCATAATTTTTTTTACTGTGAAGCACAAGTAAACAGACTGATGTATTTTCTGCCTTCGGTGTGTTTTCAGGAGTGGCAGACTAATGTAATTTTGAATGATGAGACATGGTCAGGGTGTCTTCTAACTCACAGAGGGGTTCCAGGTAGTTCTACCTGTCCACCAACTGTTAGCCTAAGTGTCCAAGCTTGCTTCCCTACAGGGAGGCAAGAACTTCCACTCTGCAGGGGATGAGTGAGTATGAGACACAGGCAATGAGAATCGTGCGCAGCTTTCTGATACTGTTATCAGTCTGGGACGATGGAGGAGGTTTGTAAATGTGACTGCACAAGTTGGCACAAATACAGTAGCTACATGGTGGAAATATACAGATAGTGCAGTAAGTATATGATTGCCTGAGAAAATGCCAAACTTGAAAGAAGTTTCTAAGCTCCACTTTGGATGGATATTGACACCGTTTCATCAAGATATTTCTTTGTGGACCATTAGAAATCACAGTTTAAAATTCCTGTTTTTGTACTTGTCTTTAAACAATGCAGGAGCTTGCAAGTCACAGCAGAAATGTAAAAAGGAAACAAAAAAGACATAATTTAGCTGGCCAAAAAAGGTTTGACTGCTGCTGTCAAAGTCTAAAAGAACAAAAAAGAAACAAAAAAAACAAATATATTGCATCATCTACAATGAATGATGCTTCACATTCGGCCCATTTTTTTCCAAATTCAGCTTGTAGTTACATTAGATGAAATCATCAATAATTCCCTAAGGAAAATTTGAAAACGTTTACTAAATTAACACAACTACATATCCAAATTCTGTTTCAAAATGCAGTCCTAGATGTATACACCTAAAAAGCAGATATGGTAACCATCACTAGGAAGGAACTTGCTAAATATTAGCATAGCAAGTTGAGCCTCTTCTGTTCTAATGAATCTTAACACCAACTTAGACAGCAGAATTATAACAAGCTGCTTTGCTAGCCAGCAAAAAATAATCTGGAACTAAGTTTATATCCCAGATTTTTTTGTTTCATGTTATTTTTCAAATGTTAGCATAGCATGCTACAGGTAAACCAGAATATTTGGGTGGAGTTTTGCTAAAATTGTGAAACATCCATAGCAGTAAATAATTTGCTTAGGTTCATCTTCCTGCTTGATTTAACAACTTTCCAGTTTGTTATGATCTGCGTTGTTTGTTCTGTTTCGGACGTGTTTAATAGTCCTTCATGGTTCTATCTCGTGGTTTTTATAGTTTTTATTTTGTTGCGTTTATTCACTTCTACTATGTTCACTTGACTTTATTTTTGCTCCATGACTATCACAATGGGTTAGTTGACAGTTTCTCCTGACGCTCATGTATTAATAGTTCCATTTATATTTAGATTCTTGCTTTTCAGGTGTCAGATCTTTAACCTCCACCAAGGAAATGCTCAAGTTTATGTTTTTGCCAGCGTTTATTTGTCTTTGTGGCTGTTAGTTATCAACTTTACTCAAAAACGGCTGGATGGACTTTTTTTTAAGTTTTTGAAAGAGATTGAGAACCGAGAATGGTCCTTGGCCTAACTTTTGAATGGTCATCACTTCAAGGAAGCAAATTAATACAACATACAACCATCACCACAATACAGCCAAGACCGTGTGGATTGAAGTACCTATTGGAATCTAACAGTGTATACAGTACATATGAAATAAATCTCCAATCTCAGAAAGCTTTTATAGTTGTTCAGTAATGATTCTGTATCATCTAGATTTTTGGTATTTCAGTAAAACCCTACATGCACTGTATTTCTTTTACATATGACTCCTTTTTGCAACACCTCATTCCTCTTGGATTTACGACAGAGTTATAATCCAGAAGATGTAAAAATAAACCAATGTTATCGTTCCATTAATTTCAGTGCTGCTTATTATGGATAAACGCCTTTCCAGACTTGTTCAGCCAAATGTATTAAATATTCTTATTCTTTCTATTTTTAAAGGCATCTTGCAAAATATGGGACACCTTTTTTAAAGTATTTCTCTTTCATGCTGTGAAAGCATAATTTAGGCATCAATGATCTTGTTTATTTATTGTAACCAGCTCTGAACTCTTAGAGGTTTTTTTTAGCCCCTTTTGTTCATATGTCGTTGCCTCATACCCTTTCACTATTTGTTGTTTTCATGTTGACACTCGACATGCCTGCTTTCCTCCTTGGTTTGGTTGTAGGAACCAGTGGGTGGTAGCTGGCCAGAACAAAGCATTAATTCAAGTCCCTCCCCAAAGGTATACTTCCACAGCTGTTACACTCCTAAGAAAAGAATGGCCTTGGAGGACGGGTGGTGTGGTGATAGTGTTGCTCAGACGGGTGTTGTCCCAGGGGGCCTCGTCATTCTGCACACTAAAGGGTGCCTGTTTTTTAATGAACGACTGTTTGTTAAGTCCAGTCAGGGAGGCTGTGCAAGTGCTTAGCATTTTCTCTCTAATTAGGAAAGTCAAACAGTCCCAGTTGCTGAAGATCAACCATTAGGGGGGAAAGAAGGCACTCGGCCTTGCTTTGCAGGGGGTACTGCTTTCCGAGCTGAAGGAGAGGGAATCAAACGTTCACTTATTATCCCGGCATACAAAAAGCTGATATTTTTTGGAACAAGAAAATAAATTTTCATAGTTATGGTAACCATAAAGAAACCAGTCACATAAAGCAGTGCAAGCAGGTGCAAGTGAGGGTGATTCCATCAAGGGAGAGCAATTCAATTACAAGGCCTCCACCTAGTGGACAGTTGCAGAACTGCAGTAAAACTACAACAACTATCTTGTGCTGAACTTTTTAAACTGTGGCCAATAAGTGTGAGATGCCCTTATTAATTTTAGATGTGTCCACGTAAACAACCTGCAATCAAATATGTGCCATAACTGGAATGCAAATATTGTGCTGCATGTGTGCAGCACAAGGACAGCCATGACAAAGATGTTGACAAGGAAAGCGACGCCACTCTGCCACGGCTCTCTTTATCCACCCCGTAAATGCCTTCCTGATTAGCTTGGACTCCATCTCACAGATTGCTGTTAAAGTTTAAGAAGTGGCAAACGCTTTTTGGATTAAGACCCTGATCAAATTTTTATAACTCAATTTCAGGAGAGGAGAATATGCAGGGGCAGGAGGTGGAGAATAAGAAACGTGTAAAACTGTGTGTATTGACTGTAATCAGCTTTCTTTGTTTTCATCCATTTCACTTTGAGAAATTGGTTACAGTTTAAGAGAGCTGGCACTTATAATTTGGTTTAGTTTTTGTAGCCCGCAATCAGTGTTTTTCTCCTTTTTGTCACCTTCATTTGTAATATTCTCTTTTGATTTGCAGATCTCTTTCAATAGTGAATTTAATGTACATCCATTCTCCACAGAGTTAGTGGGAAAAGGATCCAAAATTAAACCCTGCAATTTGTTGAACAATTAAAGAGAGGATAGAGCCTGACTTGAGCTTAAATGTTGTCACACGTCTCAGGCTTTATCACCAAATATCTCTGTTTAATTCCACACAGCAACACACTGGAGATATATGCTAACTACTCCTAGCTTGTATTAAAACCCTGGCTTCAGATGGAGTCTTGTGATGTGTCTCCTGCTTATGCCGTACTAAAGTTCAGCACATTAATCAAATCCGGATTGAATTAAAGCATGGTTAACATTAGGTAGATATTACCTGACCTTGATAAGCTTAGTTGGGTAACTAGGACTTAACCACTTGGCTTACCTGGGCACCAAATGGTACATGTGGGTCAAAATGGCACCTACATTGAGTGCTTTATATAAAACATTGTCAGGTAAGGTTGGCTCCAAGACTGGAGAAGTTATTAAAGCTGCTTGACTTGCGTGAATAGTGTGTAATTACATTAAATGACTGAATTATGCATTTTATATGTTATATAATTTCCCCAATTGGGAATCATTTAGCAGGGAAAATGAGTGCATATCCGGTTTATGTCAGTAAAGCAGAACATAATCCAGGACACATCAATGGCAACAGACTTTAATGGGACATTGAGCTGAGTGTCATCTGCATTGCGATGGAAATTGATGTCTTGTGTGTGTGTGAGGATGGATGGTGTGTGTGTGTGTGAGCATGGACGGGGTGTGCGGGAGGATGGGTGGTGTGTGTGTGAGGATGAATGGTGTGTGTGTGT
>JBAMHX010000027.1:6448386-6460510 GCA_037177515.1 Pseudomugil tenellus | reverse complement strand
ATACAGACAGAGACACAAACTGTAAGCTACTCACGATGTCGGAGTAAAAAACGTAAAAATAAAACAAAGCTGTTAATATGTCGCCGTGCGCTATTATCACAAACCTTTGCTTCCCTCATCTCCATCTCTCATCACACACTCCGAAACAGGAAACGTCCACCGACATTTTCCTTTTTTTTTTCGCTTGAACATAACTTTACTTTGTGGACATTTGATTTCTTTATTTATTACGAACTGAAGAAGAAAAGAGAACTGAACTGAGAAATAAAAGGGAAAATTGAACTGAATGTATTTTTGTTGTTGAACTGAATTTTGGGATTTTTGAGTTTGATTGACTGTTTTGTTTACATTGTGGGCCAATAAAATAAATTAAAATTTGTATTAATATAATTACATGAAAAAAGATAACAAAAGAAATGTGTGTTTGATTTGTTTATCCTTTCTTTGCTGGTATAAGTTTGTATTTTGAGGGTATACACCTAGTAGTGTATGTCCTCGTGTGCTGCGTTGCCTTAACAAAAAAACAACAACATTTAAATCGAATAATCGATTAATTTTTGTTTATGAAGATTTATTTTTATAAAAATCAAGATTTTCTTTCCTTTTTTTGCCTCCCCAGCACCTTTTGGGCCTTTTTACATCATAGTAACGTCAGCGTAGTCCTGCTGATTTCCCACAAATCCGCATAAACACGTAAACATGGCAGCTAGCAAAGAGGATCCCAAAAAAAAAACAGTTTCCGTTATTATTTAGAACTGGTTTAAATTTTGCAAACATGGATTTAGAATAAAAAATGCTTCCTTGCAAAATCTGTTTAAGCGCTGTAGCAACCAAAAGTGAGAGCACATCGGATTTATTTGAACACCTGAACCAGAGGCGCTCAGCGGAGGGGGATACATTTTGCATCTACAACATGCTCAAACCAGCAACCGCCTAGAAAACCCCACCATAAAATTATTTTCACTCTGTCCCCTTAGAGAAGACGGGCACCGTGGAAAGCCATCACGGACGTGGCCTTAAATTAAAAAGCCTTTTTGAAAAAGAATCATTTTTGTTGTTTGTATTTATTTTTTTTAACAGAAGGGGAAAAAAATCTATTTAAAATTTAAAATCGGATTTGGTTTGAACAAATCTGAGATTTTACTTTTAGGCCATATCGCCCAGCTCTACATAAATCTTAAATGTCAGGAGAGTAACCTGGCTTTAACCCCAAGCAAAATAAATCCGTTTCTTCTTCTTCTCCCGTTCCACTAAATTTCTCTCATCTTATTATACATTTATGATCAGTTGATCCTGATCTATCACATGCACTCCCATGAAGCTGAAGGTCCACATCCAGTTTAATTTACTCCCAGTTGTTGGATTTGCCGTTGTGTTTATGATACAATTAATCGCGCTCTCATATGAGACATTATAAATGACAAATCTAGATGGTTTATTAGTGCAACAGTTTTCCACATAAACATTCTCCTTCCTGTGTTTCTCCTCTAGGTTGATGCAGTATCACCAGACGGTGGTGAAGGGTTCGGGGGGGCTGCCAGATGAGATGCTTTATGGGCGAGTGGGCTACCTCTACTCCCTTGTCTTCATCAACCAGCAGTTTGGGCAAGACAGGATCCCGCTGCAGTATATCCAGCAGGTGGCGCAGTGGAAAAACAAATCTCTCACACATGTGATGATGTTTTGAGCTTCGGTGTGCTGATTCTTTCATCAGATCAGCGAGGCCGTGCTGGCGTCAGGCGAGCACCTCAGCAGGAAGTTCCGCGTCCAAAACCAGAGCCCCTTAATGTACGAGTGGTACCAGGAGCAGTATGTCGGTGCTGCCCACGGCCTGGCTGGCATCTACTATTTCCTCATGCAGGTATGCGGCCCCTCTACCACTAGTTGCTTCGTACAAGCAGCAAGAGAGGATTTGTGTTGGTTCAACTACACTTTTTTTTCACTTTTGCTGTAGTTGAACCATTACAAACTTGGTATTGCGTCACTTCGTAGCTCCAGCTGGACCTTCTAAAGGAAAACTGTGAGGAATTTCTTCCCTTCTCTGCAGCCAGGCTTCGTCTCGGCTGCGGAGCATGTTCACAGGCTGGTGAAACCCAGCGTCGATCACGTCTGCCGCCTCAAGTTCCCCTCAGGGAACTACCCTCCTTGCATTGGGGACGATCGGGACCTGCTGGTGCACTGGTGTCACGGCTCTCCGGGGGTTATCTACATGCTCCTACAAGCATATAAGGTAAATATTTAAGGGATACATAAGAATTGGGATTTTAAAGGACATGCGTGGAATTCATACAGCATAGATGGAGGCACAGTGCCATCTGGTGGTGGAGTTTATGAACTGCAACTGATCATTTGTGCTCGTTTCAGGCTTTTGGTGTCCCACAGTACCTGGAGGATGCAGTGCAGTGTGGTGAGGTGGTATGGCGGTGGGGTTTGTTAAAAAAGGGTTATGGTCTGTGTCACGGCGCAGCGGGTAACGCCTACACCTTCCTGGCTCTTTACCGGCAAACACAGGACCCGAAGCAACTATACCGAGCCTGCATGGTGAGAGCAAGTAGTGTGATCAGCCATTTGAGCGTTACTTTGTTGAAAACTTCTCTTCTTCCTAAATTATTGTAACTGATGTGCACATCTTCCTGTAGAGGAATTTCATGTATTTGGTGAAAGGTCTGACCATAAGGCTCCTAAACTGATGTCATTCTGACCTTAGTAAACCATCTGCTAAAACCTTAGTCTTGTTGTCGTAGCCGAAGCAAGAACGGCGTCCTTCCATCAGGGAGATGTTTGGGAACAGGCCTCAGATTGACGCATATAACCAAAGTCTTTAAACAAAGCTCCCCTATCTGACTACGGCAGAATAGTTCCAGACTTCTGTGTGACCACGGATCTCTGGAGAGATTCTCCCCGGGTTACGACCTCGTACCATGTCTGTATATCTGAATTCATTGTCCCTTCATGTTTAATGTACGTTCAACTTCTTTTATTCTTCATTATTAAGTTTATATTCTTCTCAATCTAAAGAAACCAGTTTCCTCTCCCATGACAGGACTAACAGTCATCTACATTCCTCTAACACCATATATGGATTTATAAAACCATAGATGTTATTTTCAGGCTCTGTGATGTATCCATCCTTGCTTTGGGCGCCACATATGAAAGTCACATTTAATTTGTTAAAAGCATGACCGTTCATAACGCTGCTGGCTGCTCGCCAGCCCCCAAATTAAAAATTATTCGGGGAAACGACGGGCGCGTGAGAGGCAGGGACTTTTATGTTTATTGACAACATGTTGGTAGCTGTCGGTGTGAGTCGGCGTCAAAGCAGCCCGAGTGGAGCGGTAACGGGCTCTGTTTGGACGCGCTCCAGGTGGCACAAGTCCCACATCTTTCGTTAATAAAAGAGGATGGGAACGGATCCTTTAGATGTGCTGCGTTTCATCCTCTCAATTGCAACAGAGCGGCGTCGCAGTTCTAATCGGATACCATTACAGATGCTCGTAGTCGAGTGTTGACATTGCTCAGAGCTCCCCTGAAAAGGTCCAGCCTCACATCACTGTGTGTCTCTTTTTGTCTCTGAAGTTTGCAGATTGGTGTATGAACTATGGCAGACATGGATGCCGGACACCAGACACACCCTTCTCCCTTTTTGAAGGTAATACAGGCTGAATTCAGCCAAGAAGTTATGTCACCACTCATCTGTAGTCAAAATAAGTATGAAAATAGGTATTTTACTACAGCTTTTCTTTCTTTTCTTTTCAATTCGCACAAACTTGACATTTTAATAAGAGTTTGTACACTTTTTACATCTACAATCCGTGCACAGGAGGGTAACTAAGTGGGTCTCATGCTGTGGATTGTGTGAGAAAACTGCTGCGTCTTAATTTTCTATGTGAGAGATTATCCTACGTCTCAGTTCAGCCAAATTCCCCGGACAGATGTTGCCTTTAAGTTAATCAAATATTGGAAGACGTGTTTGTAAAATCAGGATTTTATCTGATTAAAGTCGTAATGCGTTGTTTTTGCAGTGACTGGTCTAATGGTGTAACATAAACATGTGTGCAGGTATGGCTGGCACCATCTACTTCTTAGCAGACCTGCTGCAGCCACTGAGAGCAAGATTCCCTGCGTTTGAGCTGTAGAAGGTGTACACAGGTAGTCTTCCTCACCCACGCTGCCGATCATCTACCAAGAAGAAGGCTCACGCAACTTTTTTGGCTGATGTAGTGCATCTGTGTCCGTTCAAAAACTCCTGCTCTTCCTCACTGCAGAATGCTAAATGCTGTCTTATTAACAAAAGGACGTATGTTTACTTAAAGTTTAATGTGGAAGCTTATCTGCAGTACAAACTGATTTGATTCAGACTTACGCTCCCAACATTCAGCGTGAAAGCCATTGAAATAAACTTCTTTAAGTCAGTCCACTTTGTTTCAGTGGGTCATGTGCATGCAGTAACAAACCATCACCACAAGATGGCAGCAGTGAGTCCTCCAATAGGTTTTAAAGTGCAACTCGAGCTACATTCAACTTCACCAGTTGTTCTTTTTAGAACCGGTACTTATACTGAGGAGGTAAAAATGGTTAGATGTAGAACACAAGAATGCAGGATGGAAACATCTCTTAAATTATAAACAGTGTGATTAGAAATATTTTTTAAAAAAGCCTTTATCTGTTTCTCAGTGGGGAATTTGCCTCAAAAAGTCCAGTTTCTCCTCCAAAAAGAGGCCGGAAATCTACCCAACACAATAAAATACTCTCTTTTTTAACCCCCCCTCCTTGTTAATGTCCCAGAACCATCTGGCTTTTTGGGGGAAGCTGAAGAGGGGCTGTGATTACTGTACAGGATACTTTTAAAAACAGAAGCATAGTTTTTTTTTCCCCCCCTCTCTACAGTGCAGGAGAAATCCAACACCCGCAACAGGAAGAGGAATGGGGGTAAAAATAGAGCTCATCTGTGCCGGGGGGAGCGGCTGGCTGAACATGACTGTTGCTTCAGCTCACGCACTCCTACAAATGTCCTCCAGTGTTCTTCCTCTGATGATGAAGAAGAGGTTGATGACAAGTTCAGCTCGCGGCAGCTTTGTAGCGTGAAAACAGCAGCTTGTCGCGCTATAGGGGAAATGTCAAGTGTATTGTTGTTGCATTTGTAATTAATCTTTTTTAATTGCTTATTTTCTTAGCTGGAAGTTTTTTTTTGTTACTCATTAAAGCTAACAGGATTTTTAGCAGACTTTTCTTTCTAGCTGCTTGAAGTTTTTAGTCCATAAATGATTATGTTAAATACAAAGTCGCTTCTCGGACAGCGTCTCCACAGATATATGTATCAGATTTTGTACTGCTACAGAGGATGCAAGAATATATGGATTTCATCAGGTAAATATTAATTAGACATCCACTGCATCCACAGGTAGATGTGCAAACTCTGACTGAAATTTTTCTTTTTTTTTTACATTTATGAACTCAATTGCAGTTGTAGTGATTATATCATTTTATCAAACGCTGATGTAGGAGCTTGAGGGCTAAAATAAGCTTTAAAGTTACAGCTTGCATGTCTTACAGAGTTCCTAAGCAGTTATTGCATAAATAGATTAATGATTAAATGTACCCTAATGAAGAAATAAAGCACTGGTATTGTATTTCTGGAAAAGAATCCTGCTGCATAAAAGGTCTTTGTTGTATAAGTTTTTTATTGTGTGTGAATGGAGTCCTGCTAATGTCCCACAATCAGGCTGGATCCCAGTATGGAATTAAAATGGAAATATAAAGACAAACTAGTGAGTTCTCAATAAATTGTACAGCTGCTCTTCGTGTTTGTGTCACAGAATCTGATGCTGCATGAAGGTTTTTTTGGAGTCTGCCTTCATTATTACTTACTCATTATGTCATTATCCTGAAAGTTTACCCGTTTTGTTTACCCGTGTTTCCTTATATGCCTTTAGTTATAAATAATTTGATCCAGATCGTCCTCAAAATCTAATCACCTGATCCTTATTCCATTTCCTGAACATATCAAAATCTACCAAGCTTATTCAGTAATGTTGCTAATAGACAGACAAACCAAAAAAAGCCAGTTAGATGTATTTAAATATATTTAACTGTTCAAATGTAAATATATGATAAAGACTAATACTGTTATGTAATGAATGGATGTATTCAGAAGTTAAGAGAAAGTTGAATTAAGTCCCCCTTTAGCTGTTTTTGGTTCCCATTAAAACTGTTAGTTAGCTTGTTAGCACAAATAGCTAATTAAGCACACAGTCAAATTTCAGCAAATCAATACATCTTAACAAGTAAGGTTACTTACTTTTATTCAAATTGAGTATCACAATGAGGGAAAAAAATAAATTTATGTTACTGTTGTTGGTCCTGTATAATTTCTGATTTATTGGGCTGTTCACACATCCTTTGGATTTACAGAAGTTTTTTTATGGCTTAAAATCCAGTTAAATTCGATACAATCAATAAACACAGAATTTGGTGGTAAAAAAGTGAAAACTATACAGAAATGCGAAAAATTGCAATTACCCCCTCATCCACTCCATAACCTGCAGTTCACTTCTAATCCACTAGGGGCTCTATAACAGCAAAACCTCATCGACTCCCATGTTAAAAAGATCACCTTCACAGCGGAACTGCTACAGAACTGTTTACATCCTGGTATAAAAAACATTTTTAGGTTAATCAGTCACATTTCCTTTGATGACACCTGTGCAGACGGTGATTTTTTTAATAGCTCATCCGTTTAGATGTTTACCATTAACTGAATTTTCCTTAGGGACACTCCCAAATGGATCAATAACGTTTATTTTATGTTTTTTCAGCTTGAAATCCAGCATAATCTTGAGTGTGTCCCTTTGACGGGTATCCAAAAAAGAAAGTAAAGAGTAGCACAAACAAACAGTGTAGACGACTAACTGCACACCTTAGCTTTAGCCTACATACCTCTGTTAGCCAATTAGCTCAGTTAGCTTTTAAGTACAGCCAGCTCTGACTTTAATAGACATCAATTAACCAATCCTCATGCTCACAGCCCCCCTCTAAGCCCCACATCTTTGCCCATTTTTGTATTACTCATGGTAACAGCTGTGACTCTGCCAAGATGGCGATTGTAGGAACTGCCCAACTAGCTTCACTTTTGCTCTTTAGAAACCAACCAGGCTCCAAAGGTCTATGACTGTGATACAAATCTGAAATAATCTCCAACTCCAATGACTTCTCTGTCATCTTTATCCGACAGTTTGTTCACATTTAGTTTGATGTTCTCCAACTTCCAACAAAGGTCCATTGTGTTGCCATCAGCACCATGGAGAGCTCTGAATTTAACTAGCTTCCATCTTCCGTTATTGTCTTTCTATCTACACAAAAACATGAAACACCAGTTATCAAAATTAATTTATTTATCATATTGTTTCTATTCATTTTAATCTTATTATATTTATGTGGGGGGAAAGTGCTGTCCAATATTATATATTATCTTAAAAAGTAGGGCAAAAAACAGGGCAAAGACCTGGTCACTGTAAAGTCTTATTGTTCATATCAAATAAATGAGTATTAAGTACATTAATCATCCAGGAAAAATGCTCCCCGCAGGATTTTCCTTTGATTTATTACCTGTCAAACAAAGCTCCTCATAGAAAAAACTCTTCACTTCCTCATATCTCTCATTTTTTGCTGAAATTAATTGTGACTCTTTTGAGACCCGCTACTTCCAAGTTCACTGCCAGCCAAATCCGACTTTCTCCAGACCTGCCTGAGCAGAGGCAACTTTTCAAGCACTTTTCACCTCGCTCTTATTTAACCATAAGAGGAGGAGCAGTATCTGCGTTTAAAAATACCACCTTGTAATGAGCTCTCGGGGTCTGGAGGTTGTCTGAAGCCGGGTTCCTGAGCAGCTGACTTTTTCCGCCTTTTCACCCACAAACCGTCTCCTGAAAGCGATTTCTTTCATAACAAGCTAGTTCACAGCTTTTGCTGTGTAAAGAGATAAAAAGAATGTTCTGAATCTTACGACACGTCTTGACAGTTCTTGGCCTTCCAAAAATAGCCCTGTCCCCTTCTAAAGGCCTTCTCCCTGCGCTCAGAGGGTGCACGGCTCCTCTTTCCCTAAGAAAGTTAAAGATGTTCCAGCGTGTCATCTGATCCGGTACATTTGCATACGTGACATCACATGCCTGGGATTAATAAGAGGAGGCTTTGACCATGGCTCAGGACCACTCTGTCTTGGGACTTCAGCTTCTCATCTTTCTTTCCGCTCCGCCAACTTCAACTCTCCAAAAATGGTGTGTAGAGAACTGCTGTGTCTCTTTATTTTTTGGACTTATTGGGCAGGGCGCTTACTGATGGAGTTATTTTATGTTTTTTTTTCTTTTTTTATTGAGTTTGGATACCAGCTCTCATATATTTCCACTAAAATTGGGATCTTCACTGAAGATGCAAACTTGAGATTTTGCTCTTGGGATCGTTGAGTACATCCACAAGAGTCTGTGAGAGCTAGTATAAAAACACAAGAAAAACCTTTATATAATCAGTTTTACATGTGTTTCTTCTCATTTTGTACCACTTCCATAAGCTTTTTTCTGTCTTTATTATTTGTACTTTCATAACATGTTGCATTTCTCTATCTTCTGTAACTATATTCATCTATATTTTGTTTCTTTTCTTTCTTTTTATTTTATTTCCTTGTGACAGACTGAGTTCACAGCGGACCAGATTGAGGGTAAGTCAAGAAGACGTCTTCAAACATTAGCTATATTTACTTTCAGCATAGAAAAGATAATGTCCCTATAAATCTAAGAGTAGCAACAGGTTTCCCTTTTTTTCTTTCTTTTTTGTCCAAATCTGCTACTAAAAAGTTGTAAATGCGGCTAAAGATCACAATAAGGGATGGCATTCTCCTGGCTTGTCCAGCTGTCATGGAGGACGTCTATTCTCAGACAACCTGGCCTTGTCTTACAATCCACAGAGGCGTCAATACCAAGGGTCAAAGTTTAAGATGTAGACCTGCTAGTGTCATTTTACACAAAGAAACCATCCTCAACCTTTATAAAGAAACAGAGAGGTTGTTTTAAAGGAAGAGGTTTCATTGAAAAAGTAATTAAAGATGTTTCTTCTGTATGTTCATCACATGAAGGTATTAATTACACTGCAGTCAGCATTCTCCCTGTGGCTCTATTTGGCCTGGGTTTCACTGTCTGGGTGTATCAGTTTGCTCCTGATGATGCCGAAACTGTACGCTGGAGCAGGAATGAAAACGGAGGGGAAGGGTGGGGGTGGGGTGGGGTAACAGCAGCTGCTGCTGTTCAGGAGCCATGCAACAGCATTAATCTGTCAAAAAGGTCACTTTGAGCTCCGGATGGGATTCATAGAAATAGCAAAGCTTTATTAGCCCCCCTCGTCCCCAGTCTTGTCCTCTCTATATGCAGCTGTTGCGTCCAATTAGTTATGAACAATGGCAGATGTATGTAGCTTTGGTTGCCTGATCCTTTGGTACAGTTTGGCACCAAACAGCTGCAACAGATGATTATAAGAAAAGAAGGCTGGAAATATCAATCAGAGCAAGTTGTGCCAGAACTCTGTAACTCAATGCCTTCTTGTTTTCTCTTCTCCATCCAACCAGACTTCAAGGAGGCTTTTGGTCTCTTTGACAGAATTGGTGACAGCCAGGTGGCTTACAATCAGGTGGCTGACATTATGCGTGCTCTGGGCCAGAACCCCACCAACAAGGATGTTACAAAGATTCTGGGCAACCCATCCGCTGATGGTAAGAAGGCAAACACTAAAAAAAAAACACCTTTCCTTGTGGTATCTCCAACTAAAATAAGTGTCTGTGTGTGAATCTACAGATATGGCCAACAAGAGGCTCAACTTCGACGCTTTCCTGCCCATGCTGAAGGAGGTCGACGCCCTTCCCAAGGGAACCGTTGATGACTACGTTGAGGGTCTGCGCGTCTTCGACAAGGAGGGCAACGGCACAGTCATGGGCGCTGAGCTGCGCATCGTGCTGTCCACTCTGGGTAAGCGATCCCCAAATATGGAAGAGTACAGATATAGTTTGCTTCGCATGCAACATGTGTGAAATGCAAACCTGACATCGATCCTTATGGGTTCCACAGGAGAGAAGATGAGCGAGCCCGAGATTGATGCCCTCATGGCCGGCCAGGAGGACGAGAACGGCAGCGTGCACTATGAGGGTGAGTCTTTTATCTCGTGTTTCCTTTATTTATTCGTTTATTTTCGTAAAACTAATGCGATTGTCTTCTTGCAGCTTTCGTCAAGCACATCATGTCTGTGTAAGAGGCCGGCAGCAGAAGTGCTGAAGAAACTGTAGCTCGCCTACAGACAGCCCAATGGTGTTCAGGACATCTACACTGTTTTAAAGACCAACCTAGGAAAGACAAGGACTATGTACAAAGGGATGTTGAAGCAAACCCATCTTGTTGTTTATTTTGTTTTCCTTTCCACTTCGTCTCAAACCCTCGTCTCTCAGGACAACGCCTCTCCGTTGTAAGCCACCCATCACTCGGCCTCTACTTCCCACCCACCGGGGCGTGTCTCTCCACTCGCCACATGGGGTGAGGAACGGGGGAGAAGGGGTGACCGCTCATCAAGTGAGGGTAGATCCCTCCCTTCCCACCGCCACCTCATTCAGTCACTTCATCACTGGCCCAGCGATGCCAAAGGTGCTGGAGAACAGGCTTGGATTGACCGCCAGAAGTCGCCCGCTTCCCTGGAAAGTTTTATTTATTTCACTCTGTTCACTTGAAAATAAATTTTTCCAACGTACATCCCATCTGCGCTGATCCTTGATCTTTCATTGCCCACATACACCTCCAGACAACAAAAACTATGACTAGTACAATCCAGACAGGCCACTCAGAGTCTCAATTGTTTGTTTTTTCTCGACTAAAATTGAAAAAATACAAAATATTTTGATAAAGTTTGATCATTAAACCTTATCAAAAGATCATGGGTATCATTTATGTTCATACATTATTATTATAGTAATATAATTTTTATAAAATTATGAAAGGGAGAAGAGTTCATAGTATTAGCTTCATAATTAGCGACTTTTCTTGTCAATATGGTTTGGTCCAATGAGGATAATGGAGGCCACTTGAAAAAAATCTGCTGATCGTCAGGTATTACTGAAACTGAGCCAGATCAGTGATTCGCTCACTTCATATGGTCTGAAAACCTTAAAACCTAATCAAAGCTAGGCTGGAGGCAATTCATTACAAACACTGTCGGATGTAGCAGAGTATGCTGACTTAAACTTTTTAGCTCAGTTTGAATGTCAAACATGTAATATCCAAACAAAATAACCATACATGCAGCTGAATAATATCATGGAAATATCCATTAAAATCAGTATCCTGCTGTGAACATGCTAAAAAAATTTTAAGTTTGGTACAAGAACTGTGGATCCTGTAAGTCTGTGAAGCAATACTTTAGATGTACAAAGAAGTCATTACATTTCTGAAAGCTCGAGTGATCTCATCACAGTACTTTTTTTGCTTAACGAACAGACCAACCTTTTCAAACAAATATGATTGCTAATTATTCATGATGGTCTGAACTGTTCAACTTACTCAATAAGTTTAACAACTTAGACCCTCTTTGTTTGTTTTGTTTTTCAAAATCTTAATTTCTGAAACAACTTGTTGATAAAATAGTTAGTTAATAGTTAGTTAGGCCGCGACCCCGTTTGGGAATAAGCGGTGGAAAATGGATAGATAGTTAGTTAGAGTTAGAACTTTCTTTTAAACTAAGTGCTCTTGTCACACTCATCTGTTATGTAGCCATGAGAACACTTGTTTGATCTTATCTTATTAAAGTCTGCCTCCCTGAGGTGCTTTATTGAAGTGGACTTACATGGAGAAGAAATGCACTTAAATTCTTTACATTTTTAACATATAGATTTATAAACCAAGGCTTAGTTTCAGCTGAAATAAAGCGAAATAATTTCTGCACCATCAAGTTAAATATTTTCACCATGATACACACCTCCCTGTTGTCTGCTGATTGGTCATTACATGATTTAATTTTGGCCATGGGATATTTTATTTTATTTTATTTTATTTTATTTTATTTTATTTTATTTTATTTTATTTTATTTTATTTTATTTTATTT
>JBAMHX010000027.1:6430288-6442376 GCA_037177515.1 Pseudomugil tenellus | reverse complement strand
ATATATAAATATAAAATACTGATGTTTTGTTCCTGCAACACTCTTGATTCTGTTGCCACATCAGTTTTAGACAAGCCCCGCCACACCTCACCTGCAGGGAACTGAAGTGTTGCTTTCCTCACTGCTCCCCCTCCCATCTTTCCCCCTCCTCCTTCCGCCCTTGGCATCCTTCCCACATTATCATCCGTCTTCCTTTTCCTCCCCTCTCCCCCATCTTTCCTCAGCAACAGCCACACCCCGGCGCTTCAGCATTGCAGGGACAGCGTGCTTCCCTTTCTCTGCAAACCAGCCTCTCACCACATTTTAGAAGCAGTGATTTGACATTTCATCCTGAAACTATTGGGTGTACTGTCTGGCATCATGTCAGTATTCATCAGTTTCTGTGGATTGGTCCATGCATCTGTTGCATAGTAACCCTCTCAATGATGCTGCACAAATTCCAGCCTGTGTAATCCCCTTTGCGCTTCTATGGGTAAATTTACGGTAAAGCTTGAGCTGTAAGGGGAGGGATCACAGGCCCCCATACAGCTCTCATTGTCACTACAGCTCTTCTCTCACACACACAAGGGTATTAGTGCCGCTCAGCAGCTTAAAGCTCCAGGTAAGACGGGAAATACTTTTGTTTAATATTTATTTGGGGGGAAATGTGGGTTTTTATCGTTCAAATAATCCCGAATAAGGAGTTTACACAAGTCTATTTAATCTCTTACTGCTGGAAAAGTTTCTGCACATGTCAAAGTCTTTGTATCCCTGTTGGCTTTGGTATGCACTAATCCTTTTCTGCGGTGTTTGAGCGGATTGTGGTGTCATGTGCAGCTATGTGCATGATTTTTCAAATATGATTCCGGAGTTTTAGGTTGTGAAATATATTGTTCCGTTCCATTATAGATTTTTGGTATTTTTTTAAATGACTTATATTATTTTAAAGGAGTTGAAATAGGTGAGAAGCTGTGATTTATTTACCCTGTCTTAATGCGTCCTGGTGCGCCGATCACCTCTGCTGCAGGCTGCGCCTTTTGTTCTGGTCCACGCCTGCGTGGTGCTGAAACCGGCGCTGCACACATGCTACATCCACTGCAGCAAAACCATGAAGCCACATGTGGCAGGAAAGGCAGTGAATTTAATGCACAAATGTTAGGCTATATCTAAATAAAAAGATTTATAAATGAAATTGCATCTGGAAACGTTCTGCAATGGTCATGATGGATGTGGGAGTAACCCAACCGAGGAGCACCTTGCATCAAACATTTTTAGATCATTCATGCCTTTATTCTGGATCTTTTTTCTTTTTTTTTTTTATACAAGATCGATGTTATAGATGAAGAATAAATAAAAAAAGAATACTGCATGCCCAGCCCTCTTCTTTCAGCCACACTGTCCTCATGCAGACAAGAAGCCGCTGCATGAAAAGAGAAATCAACTCTCACGTGAGACTCCATTCAGATCAGTGTGTTCGCACATTCTCGCAATCCCATAAGACCCTTGCTATGGAAAAGATAGTTAATAAAAGTAATATCTTCACGTACATGATGGAGTTTGGGATGTTTTCTCCTCACTCCTGCGCAGGAATTAAAATAAAGAACCAAAAGGAAGTTGGCTATATATGGGTTTTTATTGTATTTGGCAAGGACAAGAAAACAAATCTGTACGGCATTGAATTAAATTTATAGATTTCCTATGTGATGGTGAGCTTTATTGATTTCATTCTAGCGGCTCTTCGCAGAAACCTGCATGCAGTATGACCACTCACAGCTAGAAGTCAATGTAGTTTGACAGGCAAGGCAGGAACTGGAAGCGACTCCCTACCTCAAAGATTAGGTATTTCGTAAATTGGGCTAAATTGAGATTGACAAAGTGAATTAAGAAAGAAGGGCAAGTTGTGTATCAAGTTTGGTCTAAAAGGTCCTTTGAGGCCAGATTGGGCTGAGTCTAATCACTGGAGTAATTGAAATTCCCTTAATCAGGAAACAACAGGGTGTGTTATTGCAGGGTCCTCTAGTTCTTGCACATGTGAATTATGAGAAATCGATACATTTTACAGCTGAGAAACCCGATCCAGCCTCCACGTACTGTGTCAAAACTATTTCCCAATGTCATTCCTGTTTAGTTGCACTGTCAGTTTTCTCAAAACCACAAAAAAAAAAAACAAAACAAAAAAAAAAAAAACACTAAAAATGCAGACACGCAGTCCTGGCTGCTGCATCCATAAGGAAAAAGGTTGCAGGAGGACATCTGGTTGGATTAGCGTTTGTAGTCTCTGCAGTAGGTAAACACGGTTGTTGGGATACAAGGTGCTTCTTCGTCCCCTGCTGCTCCACCTGTCTGAGGCCTCTTTCTGCTACAGGTGCCTAATGGGAGCTGGCGGACGGTGCTTTAGTAGGCGATTAAGTCTTCACTGTGAGGGGGACCTAATCTAATTCGCATACGTCAGAGAAGACGAACGGCCCACTGACCTGCATATGGAGCAGACAAACCATCTTTAACAAACACCCTGCTTTTTGCTTTGATCAAGCAGGAAATAGTTACGTGGCTAATGGGAGCTAAAGCTTTGACAACTGCATCATCCATTTTCTAAGGATAAATGAAATTAGAATTAATTACCTGATACTCCATGTTAAAACACAGAAATCTGAATGGTAGTGCTGTGAAAGCCAACTAGCAAATTGTTTTTTTTGGAGGTACAAACTGTAAAAAAGACCCCGCATGTTTTCCTTCTTCATCACACATGACTTTCAGATTCCAGATACAAGTGAAAACTTGTAAATTAAGATTTCCATGTATTAATTGAGCATGAGATTTGACTTAAATAGCATTTATCTAGTGCTAAAGTCCATCCTGTGACCTCCTTGGTACAGGACGGCCTTCTAATCATTCATCCACACAGTTTGCTCTTGTACAAGCATCACATCCATGGCTGAATAGTGGTGAGTTTCCCAAACAAGCCCTGACAGTCAATGTCACATTTCATTCCTCACGGATGATGCTCCAAGACAGAGAGGACACTCATGCAGGCATTCTCACGTTCAAATATTGGCATCCAGAATATTCTCTGATGCTCTCAATTCCTGTTTAGTGTTTCAGCCATGTTAGGTAATCCAAGAGGTCAGTCGCTTGTACATGACACGCAGTGAAACAGAAAAAAATATCCATGAATTTCTATAAGTTTAAGGTTAACTTTGATTAAGTTTGTCGGGAATCCACATGATGCTGATCCATGTGGCTCAAATTTCCATTTTGTTTCTGTAGAGTGTTCTTTTTTTGGAGCGGTTTGTTTGGAAGCGGTCCATGCAAAATCTCTGCTGTGTGTTGACACTGAACGGGAAGTTTATGTGTCTCAGTCTCTGTGCGGTAATGACGCATAGTTCAGCTTTAACTTGCTGTTTGTGGGTTTTTACACTCCTAACTGACACACGAGTACATTTTTACGAACATTATTCAACGTTTGCTTGTTAATTTTTCTTTTCCTTGAAAGTACAACATGGGCAATAAAATGTCTGCTCTTTAATGAGCCGTTCACTTGTCCATCAAAGCCAGGAAAATTTTAAGACTGAGCAGTAGTACTTCAAGCAGAATCAGATTTTTTAGATTCAGATCCAGGCTGCAGTGGGAAGAAACCACAAATGGTTCTTAGTTTCTTCCTGAATGGGCCAAAGACCTGCTGTTAGCTGAGTGTTGCAGCTAAACTACATAGTGCTGTGCTTTATGATTTCCAGATGTGCAAGCTAAACAAGTAGATTATTTTCTCCTCATCCTTTTACAAACACTGTTCTGGCAGCGGGTTTACTTTAAAACATAGAGTGAAGTGTGCTGGAATACTGAATGAGACTCATTGTTGGAGTGTATTGTTAGAACACGCAGGCTCTATCAGGTTTTTCCGTGTTTCGTGAACTTTCCCAGTCAAACCATTAAGGAGTGAAAGGTTGAATGATCTTGGAAATAAATCCCCAGGGATTCAAAGAAAATTGCTTCTCAGAATTTGAAGCTATAAGGCAAAAAATGTCCTAACTGTGTTAGTGTGCCTTCCTAAGTGCATTTGCTGGTCAGAGCTGGGTTTTAGATGAATGGAAACCCCCAGTTCATGGGAACATCACACACATCAGCTTTGTGAAGGCAGTGTGAAATGAAAAAACAGATGGATGGCATGAATGTGTTGATGGTACATCACATTCTCTGTGGGTCTGTTTTTGACTAAGCTGTATGAACACAGCAGCTGACTGTGTGGAATCGACTTCCTGGCTATCTTCCAGTAAGAGATTTCACTGTGACCATTGCTAAATGGGTCTGAAAAGAGACTTAAAAGCCTTCGCTGTTACTCAAATATTAAACAGAAAGAAGATGAAGAAATATGCACAATGTTATCATTAGAACCAACTGAAATAATTACTAAGTTAATTTGATTAATCATTTTACACATATTTCTGCTTGAGCAATTTCTGCACACAAAGAAATCCACATTAAATTCTACTTTCTTATAGTTGACGACTTGTATGGTTTTTATGTCTCATCCTTACAGTAAAATCATTATAGTTTTAATGATTTATGAAGAACTGTTTTGGGAAATCAGCATACATCCACATCTACAACTTCACAAATACATTATTTTAGCAAATGTCTTATTTACTTATTTTTATATTGCTATAAAATTTGAAAACGTCACATTTTGTTGTCTATGTCGTTGGAAGCGATGGCTAGAGATATATCCCCGAACACCTCCAATCCTCCTATTCCCAAATCCTCAAATAGAAACAATACAATACTATAAAGTCGCACATATTCAATCACAAAGCTACAACTGGTGTCGAAATTTTGAACCAACCCGGTATGACGTCAGGACAGGATGCATCCTGAGGTCATGACCTTTTATTTGCAGGTCAATGAGACAAATGGTACCAATAGAGCCAAAAATTGGATTTTTGTGCAAAAAGCGCCACCTGGTGGGGTGAACATGAATCCAAATATTATGAAATTCAATACAGGTAGTCCCCTTAGGGACGTAAACAGGTATACGGAGTATTAAAATGAAATTATAAATATTTCCAGCGATATAGTCAAAAATCTGATTTTTTTTTTTTTTTTTTTTTTTTTTTTGTGCATAAAGTGTCACCTGGTGACGAAACCATTAATCCCAAAATCGTAAAATTCAACCCAGGTCGTCCCCTTGGGGACCTAAACAGGTATACTGAGTATCAAAATCCAATTGTAAAAATTGTTCGCGTTATCGTGCTCACACAAAGGATATCTGGTGGTTGCGGTCGGGGTGAAACCATATTATCCCCGACACTGATGGCACTGAAAATTGATTTAACTCAGAAAGTAACCTTATTACTCTAGCCATTAGTTCATCTTATCTATTGGGATCATGCTGATAAAATGTTATATTGGCATGTATTTACTTTGAAAAATATCCACCTGTCAAAATCAGTCATTTTGCTTCTGTGGCTAAACTGTAAATACTAGCATGCTAGCAAGTTTGTTCTTAGCTAAGAAAGTAGCTAATATGAAGGTATAACCTTTGACAAAACCTTACCGGTATTACTCAGCATGTTAGGCTGCTCAAGCTAACATTTAGCAAAGCATTGAAGCAAATGAATAACCGCTTAATGAACCTGGTGAAATTTGTTAGCAAAATTAGCAATTAGCCCAAGTGTACACATTGCTAAGCCTGACGACAATTGAAAACCAGTACTGTGCCCAAGCTGGCTCACATAAAAATGCATGGCAGCACTGTTGTTAAAGAGACAACCAAATCTATTAACTGCCTGTGTAGCAAGGTGATGATCTATTTTAAACATTTTATCTAGATTTGTGGCTGTATCGAATGTGCACCCTATGCCCTAACCCCTCATTTAATGCATAGGGTTACACTACAAAGTGCATGCATTCTGTTGGCATTTTGGACATGAAGATCACTACTCTCTCGCTGTCAGAAATCATGTGACTACAAGGTATAACAATAGCAACCATAGAACACTTGAAGATGTCTTTTCCAATCCAATGTGAAAATACTTTGTCCTTATTTAATATTTCATTCTTTTTTTCATAATGTCATGTCTACTCAATGAAACCGGAACAAAAATGAATGGTTTAGTTTTTTGCTAACCTTCTTGGATGTTAGTATTATATCCACTATAGTATGCTCCGACCCTCAATGTATTGTGGTCTACACCTCTCTGTACATTCGGACACCCCTACAAAATAACATGATCACTGCGCAGGACACTATATAGAAAATAGGGTGCACATTTGGACAGCTTATGACTATTCTCGAAAGTGTGTAAAATTGTGATCTTCTGTTGCCTCAAAATGCTTGCAGTTTAAAAGACCAAGCAATTTATTGATTAAAATCATGAAACAAAAACTCTCACACTACTGCTGTAAGCCTTTCATTTTCAAGTATTCGCCATCATTCACTGTCTGTGTTGTTTTGAAGCATTGCTGCTGCTTTATTAGGACCATCAAGGGCCCCCCTCACCACGGCAACTCCTGCCATGGAAACCATCCTCTCAAAGGAATGATCTTTTAGAGTACCAGTGTGTAGACCCTCTGTGTGGCTCTCTGTAGTAAGAGGATACAGGCATTAGCTTTGGAAATAGTATTCTTTTCTTTCCATCTTGTAATAAGAAGAAACCTGTGACCATACTGCAGCCTTCTGATTGGATTCTCTTTGGCCATTATTGCTTTTGCTGAATGGTTTCAATTACAAAACAAAGATAAAAAAATCTTTAGTTTTTTATTGTTTTAATAAAATGAATTCCCACTGTAAGTAATACCAGACACTGTTCAGCATTGCAGTTATATAGTCATCCCTGCAGTGCTGTCTTTTAGAAGCTGGTTTGATTAATCAGCTAGCATAAATCTTGATAGAAAAAGAAGCCATTAACTATATTTTGGTGAACTAACAGATGTTTGTGGATGGCCTCTGGGGGAAGGAGAGTGTTTTTCTCAACCACAATGAGCTTTGTGACAGGGAGAGATTTGTGTTTCTGGCAGGCATGAACTTGGTAGGGTTAGGCCTTTGAATGGTCACATTGGTTGGTGATAAACTGAAGAAACTGAGACAGAGGTCTGTAGATTTTTATAATGGTGAATCTTCAGTGCTAAAAAGTTCATCAACAAGTTTGGGAAAGAGGGACATCTACTGCTCAAATACAGCTAACAGCATATGGCTGACCTTGTAGAGCTAGTTCAAACGTTGCAGACACAAAGTTCAAAGTAGATCCCCATGGTATTTAGACTAATGTTATCTCTCATGTTTACAGTAACATTAAGCTTGATTTCTATCTTGAGCCTGCTCCTCTACATTTTGCAGGTCGTCCAGAAAAAAAATCCAACTGAAGCATAATATGAGGAGTGTAATTCAACACGGTGGTGTTTAAAGCCACCAGCTTCCCTGTTTTTTGCCTGAGCGCCGCACAGTGCCAATTATTGATTTTGTCTCTCCAAAGCCTTCTTTTCCTCAGCTCACCTATCCCCTGTGGGGAATCAGGACGAGCAGGGGACCCCCTCCTCCTGTGGATCTGCATGCCTGCATTCAAATGCTAATCTCAAGCCATCTGGTTTTCTGCAACAGAGCAAGGTTGTGCGCGATACCTTCCTGTCTGTGGACGCTACAGGGTGAAGGGAGAAAAATCCCCATCGCTTGCTATGCCTCTAGGGGCTGCCAGGCTGTCTGTACCAGACTCCCACCCCGTTTCGCCTCACACAAAGGCAATTTATAGGATGAGGTTCAGAAAGAATCTACAGAATGTACCTCCTCTATCCAGGGGCAATGGACCCTTGCATAATGGGCTTCTTTTCAACATGACCCCTCACATCACTCGGTCAAAGAGCCTTCTGGCCAGATGAGTTAATCACTGCCTTGGCTGTATCGTGGGCCATTTTAAATGGCCAACAGATCAATTGAAGCAGATGTGATTTACATGCACCTTTTTTTTTTAGAATCGTCAAGAGTTTGGCTCCCACTTGTTTGAGTGGGAACACTTCTCAGACTTATTTTCTAAGTGGTAGCATCTCAACTGGTGTGTGGGATTGTGCTTGGATTTGCAATTCCAGGATGACATAATTAAGCATATATTTGCAGTTCTTGCGGAAAGTTACTCTTTATGGCCATATGTATTTTAGAAGGAATTATCACACCATATATCCTCCCTGGTTTATTCTTAAATACATGATGCAAGCACAGACAGATCATTTACACACTCATAAAACCTTAAATCTGAGCCATATTTATTAGATGTTTTTTGATCTAAGATTGAGCAACAATGAGAAAACTGGCAAATGCTAGTTTTTGCCATGTGTGACTGAAGGCAAGATGGGTTTCTCTGTTTTTTCAGATTTGCATTACTTTCAATTTAGCTTGTGTGTGTACTAGTAAGCTAGTGACACAATACAACACGTGCCAAAGAAAGTTGGGAAGTCCAAGGATGAATGACAATGTTCTTAAAAGCTGGATGTTCATTTGACTCTCATCAATACATAGATTTTTAGAGATTTCACACTTTATCCAAACATGTTTCCTCCTCAGCTTCAGGTGATAGTTTTCCTGAAGGAATGCCATCTTTCATGACCTCCATGTAGTCTATCTACTTCTGCATCTTCATCTATGTAGTTCATCATCTGTGTTCAGTACTTCATGGAAATGAAGCAAACTCTCAAATGAAAACCACCTGCTACAGTTTTCATTACTGTCCATAGTCAAATGCTGATTTTCCAGAAAGTCAGGTTCCAACCTCAGATCAAATACCCTAAATATACGCAGCAACTGTTTTTAGGATATCGCTCAGATAAGAAGGCTGTTAATGAACGCTACATTTTCTGTCCTATTACACTGGTTGAGTTATTGAAAATGGAACACCCTCCATTTGGTTGAGCCTGTCCTGCATCTTTCTGTTTGTTTTTGTGGAAAGCCAAAGTGACATTCAGTCACTTACATTGGAGACAATGTCAGTCTGCTGCAGAGCTGGCAGCACTGTGAATGCTGATGATGCAGTGACACCAGCACCGCTTGGTGTCTCAAACTGACAGATGAACTCACCTGCACTAATGTTTACTCAGTCTGACTGTCTGGTACTCTAGTTGGGTCACCACTCTTATTTTCTATTAATAATAAATCACTCCATTAAGAAGGGGATATTGCATGTAAGCAGACTTTCAGATTAACTTTTAATTTAAAGCACATGGTGGAGATTTTTATTTCTACTTTTTTCATAATTGTGATCATTTAATGCTTTTATTTGCGTTTAGATAATACCTACTTGATTTGAATTTAAATGCTTTAATTGTAGATGATCTATTCTTCTAATCTGTCATGGTAATTTACTGAGCACAAAATGTTGAACCAGTGTCCTAAAAAAGCTATTTGAAAGATGTTTAATAGCGAAAGAAAAGACTTTATGTATTAAACTTTTTGCTTTAAATGAAAAGTGTTTTATTTAGCAGAAGCTAAACACTGCTATCCATAAACCTTATTCTAAGTGTAAAGCACGGTGGCAGTCGCAGCATAATTTAGGCCTGTTTGGTCACATCTGAGCCACGCAGATTTTCTGTCATTGGTGGTAAAAATATTCTTTAATTATAGATTTTATTGAAATAATTTGTTTTTTTAATAAGTAGTCTAAGAAAGAAGATTAAAGTTTGTGTTTTTCAATACAAATCATGACATTACTTAGAGGAAAATGTCATTGAAGCGTCTGAAATAAGCTGTTAATGTGAGGAAACCCAACAACATCAATGAAATGAAGCTTGTCTGTACAAACACATCTGATTATGGTTATTGGAACATTTTTGTTGCAGTTATTGTAAAACAGTTGTATCTCAACATTCTGTAGCTTTTGTTTTAATGCAGAATTTATATAACTCTGGTATTTCAAAACAGTTTTGTGATGTGGGATTTTAGAAACACTATTTGTTACAGCCTTGTGTTGATTAGTTTTATTTCCAAGTCCAAATTTAGATCGACTCTTTCAGGCAGGTTAGTAATTGCAGGATGTTTATACAAAGATGAAATATAAATGCTCTTTGTGCTCCGATCTTTTCATTTAGCTGAATATTTCTGTTGATGGAGAGTTGCGGCATCACCGTCCCTCGGTCTTCCTTCTCTTAACTTTGTTTCTGAATTGAGTCGTAACCATAGTGACTCATGGAAACAAAGTTCTATCGGTGCAGCGCTCTTAAACCCCACGCAAACCTGGAGCCCACGCAGCATCCCCAGCTGCGCACTAAAATATCGATTAGGTGAAATGTTAATACGTCGTGAATCATCAGCTTCATTTTGAAGTATTTCACTGGACGTTCTGCAAGAATCAATCAGAAATCGCGGCAGACGTTTTTTAGAAGTTGCAGATTGGGCACAGTCTCAAGCGCTTGGCTCCAAACGATAATCCTGACAAATCCTTTTATTTTCATGTTCTGCAATGGGACACAACGGAGGATCTGACTTTACAGAGGCCACAGAAGTAATCAGACAGACATGTCCTGAGCTGCAGCTGGCTCTGAGCATGTAAATGTCAAAACAAGTTAATGATGAATGACCTCAGACTTGAGTCCCTTAAGTCCAGGAACTTGTTACAGTCTCACCACACCAAACCACTTGCTGCTGCATTGATGCTGCAACACTCTTTGTTCCTAATAACTCAGACTTCAGTCCTCACTTCATCCTGTTTGGTTAATGGAAGATGGCAAGTGGTTCCGATGCAACATATGCCTTCCTCATCTTCTGAGGCCCTGAGGACTTGAACGTGTTATTGCTTCCCGCTTCATGCTATCCATCCTCTCACTCTGACCACAATATTGCTGTATCACTTACACTAATAGCCTGCATTTAGAGTACCTGGAGGTGAAAGCTTCGCTGAGAAGCTTCCTGTCCACACAGGAAATCTGAAGGAATTGCAAACTTTAATGAATGTGTTTGCTATTTAAATGCATATGAAACATGATTAGATTGATCAGTTATTCTCCCTCAATGCATTATCGGTCATCCAGGTTCTTTCAGTAGCACAGTACTTGTTGCTTGTGTTGCATTTCTATGTTGAAGGGATATTCTTGTTTTCACAAGTTGGAAGTTTGCATGTATTTATTTGCAGTATTTGCATGTTTTTTTTAAAGTGCAAAAAATTTAGGAGTGTGGCAAAAAAGGAGAATCTTTTTCTGCGGCTTTGCAGTTTACAATAATAATTTTACTTTTCTTGCTTTAATTGAAAAAACAACTTTTAATATGGCAACTGATTTAATAACTAAGTAACATTTTCTTATGAATATTCTGCTATATAATGCAGCTGCACTTTGCATACTGGAACTGTTGTGAGCTACTTAAACTTCTCCCAAAACAGCAAATATAGTCACAATAGTCACAAAAAAGTGTTGTGTGCAAAAGAACTCCGATGTTTTTACATATCACCGCATTGTGAAAAACCATGTGATCCTCACGTCTTAAAATGAGATAACTAACTCCAAAACACATCTCATAGTTCTGTTTTTCTCACAAAAACAAAGCCAAAATGCACAAGCTGTGTGTGCTGCTTTTATAAGATGACGGTAAGTAGCTGCCAGGTGCAGCTGATCAGAAGCTCTTGGTTATCTGATCGTCAGCAAGTGTGCATCTCTACAAAAATCTGCTGCCAAGCAAAGCAAACAAGAAACAGAGAAATGGAGATAATCAGTTATTACTTACTGATAGTGATCAAACATGGTGAGAATAAAAGGCTGGGAAAATAGTGGTTGTAAAAAGAAACAGCTGCAGGGACATGTTGCAACTATATGCATCTATCAGGGTTGTAAATGTTTGCTTGGCCAAATAAGGAGACACAATGGTGGCAAAGTCTGCATGTGGTTTTGCAGGACTTTGAACTTGGACTTTGCAGCATCTTTATTTATTTTTCTTTTACTCAAGGAAGTCACAAAGAATGCCACAATTTTTACTTATAACTGATTAGCTTAAAATTGCTCTTAAAAAGTCATTTATTTTATGTGCTTAGCTGCTCCCTGAATTATGTGCATTTACTGGGAAATACCAATTAACCAATTCTAGATTTTCTTTTAATTTCTTTTCTTTTCTTTTGTTATTATTAGATCTGAGCTAAAACTTTATATA
>JBAMHX010000027.1:6388634-6410982 GCA_037177515.1 Pseudomugil tenellus | reverse complement strand
TATATATATATAAGAGTTATGATTATATGTCAGTTTCAATGGGATACATTTTCCTTGTATTAAATATTTTGTAAATTCTATTTACTAAAATATTACATCTTTTTTTTAGCTGATGTGTTAATTTATAAACAGCACTGTTTAATTTGGAGCATGCAGTTCCAATAAACTAACATGAAATGTATGATTGGATAATCATCTCGTGCCAACAGAAACAACAGCTACAGTTAACTGCAGTAAACCAGCTTATTCTTTAAAGGGCCAGTGGAAAAGCTTGGTTTTCCTCCTCTGTGGATTTGCTTTTCCTCTTTGTTTCAATGACGGTCTCATTATTTTTCTTTCTAGTTTCTCCCATAAATCAACTTCCTTCCTGTTTGGGGAATCTCTCTGCTCCTCTCTTTGTTGCTCCTCATTTCATCCATGTCTCCTTCTTTTCTAAACGCTTGTTTTAGTGCCAGTACTCCCTTGACGGTTCTTTTACACGCTTTAATGTTAACAGGATGCTCAGTGTTTTACCTCCTTACAGTCCCAAAGCTGTATAAAAGTGCAAATCTGTCTTTGCTCAGAGCTAGCCGAAGCTTTAACTCATCATCCCCTGGCTCAAACCCCAACAAACCAATCCAAGAATTTGACAAATCTTGAAAACAGCTCACTAGAGGAGTCGGTCTAGTTGGCAAAAATAGGATACTTGTAATCACATGTTTGTAGAAAGAAGAAAAAAATGTTCATGGATTTCCGGTTGGGATTATTACTATCCCTGTAGATGTAGCAGTTGTGTTTTAGGTGGAACCCTTTCTTCAGACCTCTTTTTTCCCAGTTTTTTTTCTTTAATAGGTTTTCTTCTTATGTTAATATTAACACTGATTTTTATTTATACAACCCAAAATCTCTACAAGTTGGGATGCTTTTTAAAACCTAAAGAAAAAACCAGGGACTGAGCCATATATGGGCCAGGGTGTGCTTAAGCCCCCCCACTTCCCTGACTGGCCCAGGGCCAGGCCCACAGTTATGTCCTACTCCCCCTTTTGTTATTATTTTTTAAATAATCATTTTAAAAAGAAACATTGTTCCCAACAATTGAAACATTCAAACAAAAAATGTACATTTTGGATTGTTATTTCAAGTTATTGTAAATTTGCTTTTTATACAATAAATAGAGGCAGAATGAGATATTCTTGTTAGATGTCTTATTTTCTGACAAGTAATCATTTTGCTCTGGAAAATGCTGGCCCGGCCTATTTTCTGTAGGCCCAAATTTTGTGGCTCTGCACCTGTCTCAAACACCCATATGTCTCAACTGAACATGAACCCCATATCTTGTATTAAAGACACTCTAACATTACATTTGAAATATTAGCTCACTTTGAATGCATGTGAAACAAGTTGGAACGGGGAAACAAAACACTGGAAAAGTTATTGACCATAATTGAGACAACTGGAGGTGAATTTTACAACATGTTAAATAGCAACAGGTCTGAATTTATCTGAATATAAAAGATCATTTCAGTGATACAAAGTCTCTTTAATGAAAAGGTGTGTAGAGGTTTACAGCCATGACACACTTGTGGAACAAATCTCTTAGTTATGGGCCTGAATCTCTGATGGTATGGAGTTGCATTGTTATTGCTATCGGGCAGCTCCCACATCTGTGAAAGCTCCATCAATGCTGAAAAGTACATAGAGGTTTTATCGGAACATCTGCTCCGATGCAAGGAACGTCTCTTTCAGGAAACGCCTTGCAGATTTCAGCAGGATGATGCTAAACCACATACTGCATCCATCACAGGAGAAAAATCATGCTGGACTTTAATCATTTCTGGATTTATGAGATTTGCAAATCATTGCATTCAGTTTTTGCTTTTTTAAAACAGTGTCCCAACTTATTTCAACATTGGGTTGTGTATTAAGAATCCAATGTGAAAGTTATTAGCTTCTTAGGGTTTTTAAACAATAACAAAATAATGCAAAATATTATCCTTTCAAATGGATTTTTTTACTCAAACATCTTCTGTCCGAGTAAATTAATAAACCCTGTTAAAAGATTAAAATACATTACAAGGTAATCCTGCTTTGCAGGGAGATTATGAGAAGAGTGTTCTCAGTTTTTATGAAAAATGTGTTACTGTAAGATATAAAATGCAGTAAGACGTGAGAAAATATAAACACGTGCATGCATGTATCCCATTGCAAATAGATTAGATCGTCTCTGGCTTTGTTCCTGTGCACCGCCCATCAGCAGCCGCTTCTGACAGAGAGAAGGCCACTGAGGTTTGGATTAATGTTGCTGGCAGACTTCAGGTGACAGCTAAGCTGTTGCGTGTATGCATGGTTCATGCAAGGCTTTGTCCAACACAAGGCTGAGATGAAAGCTGCGTGGAAAAGCCCCTAATATAATTTGAGGCTGGCCAGGCTGGATTTAGTGGTTTCACCTTGAAGACATGGGTACTTTAAATGGCCAAATGCTTATCTCTGGTCTGTAATGGTGCTTTTTTAACCCTTTTGTCTTCTTACAGGTCTGAGCAGAAACTTCACCTGCACTGTTTGCCAGTTTTACAAAACAGTGAAGACAACTCCTGACTGAGGTAAGCTAACACAACACATTGGATTTGATTTTAGAAACCAAAAATGATGCAACAAAGATGCATTGCATTGACATTTGCATGCTAATGTTAGCTAGTTGCATGTAATTTTACCTATTTAAGGTGTCATAAGTTGGTTTGTTTGAACATTATGCAGTTGAATCATATCTGATTGACACAGATTTAGCTTTTGTAAGTCAGTTGATGATTAAATATTAAACTATATTGAATGTAAAAGGTGAAAATGCTTTCAGGTTTTTCTGTGTTATAGGTAATGTTCCTGTCAGATCTTGTCTGCTGCTCATACAACACATTTATTTCCCCACATTTCAGTGGGAAATTCTGTCTAAATTTATTATTAGAAGCTAATTCACTCTGCAACAATGTGAATATATTGCATCTGAAACAAAATATACAATTGAAATGAATTGGACTGACACAATGAATACACATGACACGACTACAATGATGTTTAGTTATACATGGTATCTCCCACTTGTAGCATTCTGCTTTATTGCTGCCTTTCAGCTGGAATATTTTCATTTTGTACCTTGACAGCTAAAATAACATGCAGAAACATCCAAACCATACTCTGCACTGTTGTCACTGACATTTCACACTCACTTCACCCATGACTCAGATGGCCTCTGGAGTCAGATCTAAGTGGCTTCACTCAGCCAGATGATTAGCTTGGCTGTTCGTAGATGCATAATAGCAGGGAATAACACTTGGTAACATATGGAAAAAGGAGATTCTTTAACCTGATGTCAGGTAAGATATTTTAAATACCCCAAACTATTGGAATTACACAACAGGGAGGTAATGACAGAACAAGTGGTTCAAATGTTGTTTCTGAGATCTTTTATGATTTTGAGAGCCTATATTTATCTGCTGGAAGCTTGAGAGCTTTGGATCTGTTTATCTGGATGTCGTAAGAAATCCGTAAACTGTAGCAGGTTGTGTGTGTGGTGCATGAAAGTTTGTGTGAACACAATGAAGGACTCGTTGAAATCTAAGATGTCAGAGGAGGGAGGGATTGGCTGCGATATATCAGTGTGGGAAAGCGTCACAGTGACTTTATATTTTAATGTGATAAATAAAATCTTCCACAGAGATGTTAGCATGAGCGGCGAGGTGGTTAGCGCTGTAGCCTCACAGCAAGCAGGTTGCCGGTTTGATCCCCGGCTCGGGGGGTGGCCTATCTGTCTGGAGTTTGCATGTTCTCCCCGTGTTAGCGTGGGTTCTCACCGGGTTCTCCGGCTTCCTCCCACAGTCCAAAGACATGCACCTTGGGGATAGGCTGATTGTAGACTCTAAATTGCCCATAGGTGTGAGTGTGTGTGTGTGCATGGTTGTTGTCTATATGTGTGGCCCTGTGATAGACTGGCGACCTGTCCGGGGTGTATCCCGCCTCTCGCCCAGCTCCAGCCCCCCCGCAACCCCGTTCGGGAATAAGCGGTAGAAAATGGATGGATGGATGTTAGCATGAGGAAAGTGGAGTTGACTCCTTTTTCACCGTGACGGTCCTGATTAGAATTTTGGTTTCTTGTTGGGGATTAATCTCATACAATTTTGCCAAAAGCATTAAATACTCAATAAATTCTCCTAAAAACAACAAATAAACTAAAATAACTAAAGAACTAAGAAACATAAACTTAAATTGGATATAAATAAATATTTTGATAACAATATTTATACAGATTTGAGTGTCTTGCAAGACTTTTAAGAAATTGTCTACCAAAAAAGTATTGTTTTACAGGTTTGAATTTTTTTCTTCCTTTTTTTTCTGTTTTAACCAGTCGGAAGGAAATTTCCTGCAAATAGAAATGCATTTTTTCCCCTCCCTTTCTGGACGGGGGTTGCTACAGGAAAATGAAATGTTGATGTCATAAGATTTAAAGTATAAGAAATGTTGAAATAAATAGACACTTTTTAACCTTCTGGATAGCGTCTTTTCTTTTTCATTTTTGACAGAAATAAACCCAAAATATGTAAAATATTTGCTTTCTACATTCACAAATTCATAACATACCTTATCTCTAGCCATAATACATCATAAAGCTCGATAAAATGAAAAAAGTTTTGATCTGCAACCAGCTTATTGGTGTATTGACTGGTTTAAATGGCTCGGCTCCTATTAGTGTCAGCACTGTTAGAAAAAGGCCCTCAAGGGGCCATGCCTGCAGGATCTGGTGACCTATTTCTGGCTTCATAACATGGTCTGCAACTAACATCCTCTCCTGACTACAGCCAACCCTTTCACTCCGGGGGCCTCAAAATCACCATGGGAACAATGACATCAGCACCGGATGAGGCTGATGTATATTCCAGGAAGCATCTACTTGTCTGATGAATTTGAAAGTAAAGAGAAAGACTGTGTTAGGATGCACAAAACATAAGTCTTGAGGTGTATCACCGTCAGTTCGGATCCTCAGATTGCACAGTTAAATTATATTCAGAACACACTCTGCCTTTAATTATGTTGAAATATCTTCCAGTGGGAAAATAGTAACGGCATCAGGAGCTGCAGCTTCCAGAGTAATTAGAGGAAACACCGCAGCGCTGTTACTAACTGTGACACGGTTGTGATTATAATATCATGCTCCCATATTACTGGTATTACGGCATTTGATCTGAACAGAGCAAACATTGGTCTCCCTGCCTCTTGGTCATGTCTACTTTTTGCACATGTGTCCTACTCGTCATACTTGGGGTTTACCATTTATGCAGTACATTCACACTTCATTGGCACCGCTCATTATGCTTAAACTGCCACACATGTCTTGCTGAGTCAGCGAAGATTAATCTGCTACAACACAGAAGGGGGAGGCCACTGCAGAGGGTTAATTACAGGTCACAGAGACTTTTACCATTTACCCAACAAAACCTAAAGCGATACCCACGCTTAAACTTGCATTAAGATGTGAAGTTTTAAATATATTCCTTAAGGTATTTCATTAAACAGGCGCCTTTTCTTCATTTTTTTTCTGCCAAAAATCTGTGGTCTGCTTGCGAAAAAGTACTTTTTACTAATGAGAAAAATAGCTGTCATATTTTGTGCTTTTTTAAATCAATTATGTAATATGAGTCATCCAGCTGTTAAAATACAGTGTGTTAGAAAAAAAAAAAAAATATATATATATATATATATATATATATATATATATATACACCGTGTATGCTGACTGTAATTATTTTATGTTTTGTACAGGAAAATGTATCAAAAGATGGAAGAAAAGCTAAAAGAGATATACTATTGAAAAGACAGGTAGAGATTACCAACATAAAATCCTATTACATTAGTGAGGTAAAGCCGGATGGGCAATAATCTGCCAAACACAGCTTCAGGGAGTCTTTCTGGTGGTGTTTTATGCTTTTTTTTTTTTGGTGTTTTATGCTGTTTTCATAATGTGCTCACTGCAGAAACAATATCCCTGTATTTTTTCTTATCCATCAATTGCTTTCAACAACACATTACTCTCATGAACAAAACGTTATTGTTTCAGGGCGGACTAAGAGAATGGCTGAGTGGAAATACTTTTCAGTAGCGTCAAACTCCCATTTTTTTCAAACAAATGTCACATTTTTTTAATATGCCAGGCAGCCAATAATCACAATAAGATATATTTTATTCATTCTAGTGTTTCATTATAGATAGACAGAGTGAAAAGATTCAAAATTAAACTGTAAAATGCAAAATATGATGTATAGAGAACAGACTTAACATATATCCAGTTTAAGAATGAACAGATGAGACATGCTAATTTCGTTTTAACAACAGTCCAATGCCAAATCGTGTTGTTTTGCTTAGTGGGAAGACATTTCATGAATGCTTCAAATGGAAATCACCACTCAACTTAACTTTCACTGAATAAAAAGTATGTAAAACACAGACCAAAATGAAGGTTTAAACATGTATGAATGTTTGTTTGTATACACGGGGATTTCGTCGCTGGAAGTTACTCATCCCATGAAAGACTGAGGAATCAGAGTCTATACTGATCCAAGCTGCAGACACAGAGGTTCTCAGACACTCACTCAGCTGCTCACACACAAGATTAAGGCCAGGTTGGCCTACTGAGACAGGCTGCCAGAGATCCTCGCTCCTAAATGCATGGTGACATTCCTATGTGAACGCTGCTCAATGGAGGCTTGATAGCTGACCCAGATTGAGGTGGGGGTTAGGGGTGTGAGGCGCAGACAGAGGGAAATGGGATTGGATTAGGGCTCTGGTGGGTACGTTCAGCAGAAAAGTGGGCTACAGGGGGTTAAAAGTAGAGGTGTGAAACTGTCAGATGACAATGTTGAGACACAATATAAAAATTAATTTTAAAAAACTAAAAATAAACAAGTGATTCTCAGGTCTTGTGCCACACCTACCTGGTCATTTCTGTAGGTATCGTGTTCAAGTTTGTGATATCCATCCTGAGAGGAGACGAGCTCTGACAGTCTTTCTTTGACTCCTAGTGCTGTTGATTTAACCCTTTTATTGATAGGATACCTCATGCAGAGCATGGAAATGTGATGCTGCATGTATAAAGTAAAAAATAATAATAACATCATGTCCAGACAATCCAATATATATAAAGGGGAATGAATATTAAGAGTTATTTAAAAGGGTGTAAGGACATTTTATTGAAAAAAATGACTAAATGTTTGTAGTTAACGTGGTTTTTTTTTCTTATTTTGCTCTAGATAACAATTTTCCGACTTCATAAAGTATCTGCTGAACAATGGTAGACCCATTTCACAAGCTGTTTCACAGTGGGTCCTAATGCCATTCACTGAAAGAATATGTCTTGTTTGGCATTCAGCTTTGGTGTTATAAGCTAAAATTGACATAACACATGTCATCCTATCCTTGCTAACTCTACAAGACTGATGCTAATGTTGGCACCAAAAACAAATATAGCCACCAATACAAAAACAAGCTAATTGCGGTCAGCCTTAAGGCCTCTGCCAAGTTTCATTTAGTTTTAATTTAGTTTTATGCCAATATTGGCATAGAATTTGTTATTTTCACTACATTTTGATCAACTGCATTGAGCATTCTAATCTCACCAGTTAGATTATCTGCCATTACTGGGGAAATCCATTTTTTGGTACATGGGTACAACAACTTTTTAGCTAGCTGCACTGCAGTTTGACGTTGATGTGGCAAAAGGATGTATTTTACTTTATTAATTACTTAACACAATCAGTTCAGTTAGTTGTTTACAGAAAAAGCTAGAACATGAAATTATGTTTAAAAGTTTGTACCAGACTAGTGGGACAGTGATCATTATGGGCTAGTATAAAGACAAACACAAAGATGTTCTGTAGAAATAAACAATGTTTACATACAGCAATGATGTTCTTTTTCTTAAAACAGTGTTGTGTCTTAATGGTATCATTTTCCAACTACATTACCACATTTTGGAACAAATAGTGTTGCCCAAGGCAAATTAAAAGTTGGCTAATATACATTTAATTGAGCAAAAAGTAAGTTTATGGTGGTTATTAAATCATCAGATTAGAGTAATAAACAGTAATAGATAATATGCTTCAGTTATTGAAAGTGATTAACTCATATTTAGCTACAAGTGACAGATAGCATAAAGTTAACATGGTTAGCTAAAGTAGAGCGACTGATAGGAAACGGGTATTAGCTTGATGACTAATTCCAAAATGCTCAAAGACCTAAATGATTTTCAGAAGGTAAAATTTGTACTAGTGCCTATTTTGTATCACCAACACAAATAGACACATCTGGTTTGAAACTGCAAAACCTTTTCAATGTATATTGTATATGAAAATATGAATTTTTTTAGAAAAATTGATCAGATGTAAATAAATTGGTCTTATACTCAAATGCACAATCACTATGTCTAAGATCGCAAGGGTTTTGTTGTAAATCTTAGTTGTATGGTATTTAAATTAAAATGTATTCATTTGAAACATATTGGTACTTAAAATAAAGCATAATAACAAATATATCCAGTGGAAAATATATTGAAATAAAACCAATAAAACGACTGGTATTTATTTTAGTTTAGGCTTTTGACTGTCACATCAGCATATCTAAACAAATGTTTTTATTTAAAATACAAAGGGAAGAGTGTGATGTGTGTGATGACTTTGCCAAAAAAGCAACTAAAAGCATGTCGATTCAATGCCCAAATTACTATCAGCACCATCAGCCCGCACAGGTTTTCTTCCTTAGCAACAGCTGAGACCTGACTCGCCTGTGACTCAGCCCAGGGCTTAGATTCTCTCTCCCAGACGATTTGGCCCAGTATTTTTTTGTGTTACTAGGTCTTTCTCATCTTCCTCTCTCTTCCTTTTTTCTTCCGATCTTTACACTACAGCAAACATTTGCCACAACTGGTGCAAGCCTGTTGCCATGCAGCACCACAGGATGGAAGAGACCAGGAATACATTGGAAAAAAAGAGAATTGACTCTAGGAAAATCTTATCTGCTTCCCTGCTGGTAGTGATGATGTTGGGATCAAATTAGCTGCAGCTGCATGATGAAAATGATACTTTTAGCTAACCTTCAGGGCAGTGGAAGCCGCCCTGCTAATTATGTTTGAAAAGCAATGTGATTTGCATCTTATCACCAAACAATGTGTTCATTAAGTATTTTGGTCTATATAGAACAAACATTTTTGTTATTATCATTAGTTGAAAAGAGACTGTTTTTGACAACAATGTGGAATTATAATACACTGATTACATGTCCTGCAATTTTTTTTCCTTCAAGTGGGGCAAAGCTGCCAGATCCATCTCCTAGACCCCCAAAAGACCTGTTCTTGTTGCCACAGTAACAACCTGCTTATCAGAACTAAGGAGTTATGAAGGTTGCTTTACATATATTTGTCTCCAATCACCATTTTTACATTTAATGAGCTCTTTAGTTCAGGTTATCAGATCATTTAGAAGTATACATCATTTTAAATATATCTTTTTCATGCTGACCTTTGAAATAATTGCCTATTGACTCTTTATTTTAACCTGAGAAATACAATAACTGTACATTTGCACATCTAAAGTAAAGATATAGTACAATAAGATGTAGATATTTTGTCAGTCTTCGGCTTAGTGTATCTTTAGACAAAGACCAGAGTCATTAGAGGTAACACTATGACATATGACTCCCTCTGGTGGCTAATTTTTGCAACTTCACCATACAAGTTGAATTCTCTGTTCTTGATTCATCTCTCATTTTCACCTCCACCTTCTGCTTCCACCAGGCAACCCGTCCCCTCCCCGGTGTCCCAGCAGGCAGGCATGGCAGACGGCAGGCAGCCCGAGGAGCACTGGACCTCAAACGGCCAGGAGAACAGCGAGAACGGCTACTCCGCCTACAGCTCTGCCTACAGGGAGAATGGTTACCATGGCGGGGCAGCTGCACACCCTGGAACGACAGGTAGGAACGTTACATTTGCAAGCATGTGTCTGCAGCGCAATGTCAGTGACATTTATTGAACTGTCCACACAAATGCCTCCAGATGGGTCTACAGCTGCGTGTGTTGTCATAGATTCTGTGATGCCAGCGAGGGCAATCAATTCCTTCCAGGCAGTTGAATAAATCAAACTATGTCCACTATGTCTCTGCAGGCGTGGGCTAAACCTCCTATAAGTTTGATCTTCATGCATTGAGCATATTAAAAGTGGTTGCGTTTGAGAATCAAAGCATTCAACCCATAAATATGTATGATCTATAAGGCCAGATCCCATACACTCGCAATGCAGAATAAATGTAAATAAAGACAAAAATGTATTTCTCAGTGTTTAACTTTTGGAATCAAAGTTAATATATTAGATTTGGGGTAATTAGATAGGTGAATGTACTTTTTGTTAGTGTATTTTTTATTACTTTTTCATATAAAAAAGATGGCTGCAAGCATATTTTTTGGTATCTCTACACCATCCGAGGAAAGTTGTGCTCTGTTTGCCTCCAGTAGAAACAAAAAAACTTGCTCTGCAGGTAAATTCAAAGAGAGATACAAAACAAAGGCAAAGTCAGCGGGTATTTGTTTTCTCATTTCCTTCCTCCCATCCACGTCTTGTCTTCCCTGTGTGTCTTTCTCTTTTTCTCTGCCTTCACAGTGGATGACTCAGCCAATTTGCCTCCCTCCCCTCCCCCCTCTCCATCCGCTGAGCAGAGAGGGCCCGTGGCACAAGGTACATTCATTTAGAACTGCTTCAGACCATCAGAGATGTGAATGGTGGTGAGAGTGGCACACTGATCTGAAAACACTCCCAGTTTTAAAAGAGACTGTCTCGAGCCGCTTTCTCCTGCTCCTCTCAAGGTTTTCTATCATTTTTTTGCATGTTAGTTGACCAATGGATCACCTGTGTGAGTCTGCAGCATGTGCCACACTATATTTCCTGCTCACAATGTGATTCGTTTAACTAATGTCAGCTCAGTTTTCTAACACTTAAGTCACCTATAGATTATAGAACAGAACACAAACACTCCTCCAAGAAACCGCACATAAACTGCCACTGGAGCCCTTCAGTTTCTTTGCTGTGTCAGCATCTCATCTGTTCTTCCTCGGCTCATTCTGTGCATTGCTACAAAGGGAGAAATCACAGAATGACTTTCAGCTCTTTTTACACAGAGATCATTCCTGTTTTTTATTTTTGGTTTTTCACTTTGCATGTGGCATGCAATTGCTAAAGTTCAAAGGGTTTGTTGTCTCTAATTTGTTCTTCATTTTGAAAGATTGTCCTCTGCTAACCAACTAGCCAGATCATCTGCTTTTCCAGTCAAGCCTAGTTTGTGGCCGTTAATTTCGACCGTTTAGCATAGCAGCATGCTAAAATTTACATCCCAACACCTGGACCACGGGGTGTTTTGGTGTGGGTTTAGCTGGTGCCTCCTAAATTTTTGCAAACTGTTATGTGCTGTGCATGTTTCACGTATGAAAAACAGTCCAGCTTGTGTAATAAGAATAACAAACGTTTGTATTGTAAATATCTTGTACAAGTCATAGTACTATTTTTACATTGTAGAGTTATTTTCTACTCATATCTACTTATATAGATGACTGCTGCCAGTCTAACACTACGCTTCTGTGCTGATGCAGTTTGCTGGAACAGAGACCAATGTGTTGAACTGGATGGTTAGCAGACGACTCAACTTTCAAAAACATTTTAATATGTTGAAAGGTTTGATCTATGAATAAATGATGTGATCTGAAAATAATACAGATGCTTAAAATGTTATAGCATATTCAACGTTGTCCAATAAGGCTCAGCTGGAAGGTGCATTAATTGCATCCCATGCATCTCTACCAGAGCTGAAAGTGTCTTGTAAACCCCATGTAACCTCCTTCTCGTTGTCACCCATGTCTCATCTATGTGTCTCCCTTTCCTACTCAAAGACGACAAATTAGAGGTTGTCAGTCAAGCAAAGGATGAGGAGGAGGCTCCAGAGGAGCCCGGCACTTACCAGGAGGAAGTGGTATATGAGCAGCCAGGAGACATGCTCTTAGAAAAGACTAATTATTTAAGCGAGCACCAGGCTATGGGCTACCAGGAAGCCCAGACACCTGAGGCAATGAATGGGGGAAGTCATCAAAGTGAACCCATCCCATCACAAAAAGGTGTGTGTGCTTTTGAATACAGTTTGAGTGAGGGCTCTGTATGTGCGAGTAATATAAGGGAGTCTGTAAGTAAGTGTGTTGCCCATAACCTATTTGGCATGTACGTATATCTTGTGCTCTGTAAGGCAGGGGTGTCCAGCTCCAGTCCTCAAGTGCAGCAATCCTACAGATTGTAGATGTTGCCCTGAGCCCAACAAACCTGATTCACATTAAATCACTTTCCTCAGCAGGTTTTTTGTCAGGTGCTGCCCGAGCATGTTGGACCGTTAATGTGATTCAGGGTCCCTACAGCAGGAAACATTAAAAGCTGTCGAATAGCTGCCATGAGGGCTGAGTTGAGACACCTCTGCTGCAAGGGGTGCAAAAAGTCTCTGCTTTTGATGTGTAAACAGTAATGCAGCTCCAGCTTTGCTGCAAGTCTTCCTGCCGCCTCGTTGCTCCGAATTCTTGAAGCCTCTGCTTGACTTTTTGAAGTTGCAAAATGATGTGAAATTTTTGGTCTGTGCTTTTCATGCAAAACATACCATTTGCTTTCTACAAACAGCTGATCAACTATGTAAAAAGTTGATCATTTCTGCACTTTACTCTTGCCAGCTACATTGCAAATGCAAGTATCACTGTCTTAAGTCTCATTGTAGATTTCAATGTGGGCAGAATTGGTTGTATGTTTTTTTATGTGAATTTTGCTGGAATATTGTGCGTGAAGCAGATGTCTCTGAGAACACCCACCTGATCGGGTGCCTTACAAACCAGTCTTCACTATGTTTGGAGTGTTTGCTGTAGATTTCACATTTGTTTTCATTTCATCCAAGAAAAAAAGAGGAATCATGTTTTCCTATTGTTGCTTACACTCAGTCGTGTAACTGACTGACTTTGAACATTTATCATTTTAATAATAAAGATTGTACAACTAAATTAATTGTACTCATTATGTAAGTTATATATAAAGATTAATTCACATCCACAGTATGTCCATGATTTGAATAAAAACAATAATTACGATCAATAATGCAAATAAAATAATTTCTCCATCATCCAGTAGTCAATTTTTGTTCATATTGCAATAGGAATTCAGTATATGGTGTACCATTATGTCTTGTCATCTAACATCATGCAACTCATTTCTTCATTCCACTTCTGCACGCTATCTTAGATGCTGTGACTCCCTCCCTCACCCCTGCCCTTTTGTGCTGTTGTGGCCTGCCACAAAATGCACTGTGCTGTGTGTTTTTGCTAAATGGAGAGCTACCAGTATCTGTGTGCAGAAAGCCTCGGCTTGACTGTATGGGCTAGCTTTTGTGGATGCTGCCAGCAAAGCTTTTGGCTAACATGGTACAAAGTTGTATAGTATCCTTCAAACTCGCAGCCCACCCAGAGGAGAGCGTCAGCGAGTTGACAGTGGACGAAGATGAACGGCATATGACATCACTTCATGTGGCGGTTGGCCAAGCAGATCCTGAAAGAGAAGAACTTGCCATGAATGAACCTCCCCTTCTCAAAGTAAAAGACAAAAAGGACCTACCCGATACACCTTCAAGTCAGCAAGCTAATGAGGACGGAAATGATGGAGAAGATAAGAGGCACATGGTTATAGAGCCTAATATAAAAGAGCATGAAGATGCTTTACAGAAAGGGGGCCCATTAGCTGTAAAAGAAGAAGACAAAGTGGGAATAATCTCACCAGGTGAATCAGAAGGTCATTTGAATAAAAACAAGGAACACGCCGGGCTGGTTGAGACACTAGGCGAGGATGAAGACATTCACAAAGCTGATCAAAGCCAAGAAATGGTCAAATTATCTCCAGAAAAGGGATCATCTATAAAAGCCACATCAGATACACTTGAAGAGCATGATTCAGGGTCAGAGACCTACTTTGAAACATTTTCTAAAACCAATGAAGAAGTGTCACCACAAAGCTACTATGAGCTCAGCACAATCGAAGAGAAAATGTTGAGTGGAGAAAATCAAAGTAATTTGCAAATGCTGGAAGAGCAGGAGAAAGAAGTTGGGACCTCACCTTGTACAAAGACTTCAGAACAATTTAGTCTGTTCCCCAGTATTGCTGATGGGTCCTCAACAGAACAAGCAGTGCCTGGAGACGAGTCAACGACCTTCTCAGAAAGCTTGTGTCTGATCAGTGAAAGCTTTGAATCAAATGTTTCTCTCTCAACATCTGTGGAGAGCAGGATAGCCGGTTGTCCGCCAACAGTTTCCATTTCCCCAACATCTACTGCATCACCAAAAGAAATACCATCAAGCACAGAAGCACTTTCAGAGATGCACACAGTGAGTTTGCAACAATCTGGAAGCCTGTCGGATATGTTGGACCTGGCTGGAGTCCTGCCTCAACCATCACAAGAGAGGAGGGAACTTGACTACATGAGACGAAAGTCAGTCCCCTCCAATGTTTCAGCCCTAATGGGGAGTTCTTTGGCCAAGCTGGGAGATGAAACTTCTAGAGGGGAACATCAGCTTGAGGAACTTGGATATTGTGTTTTTAGTGAGTATTCAGCACCCATGCCTTCTCCTGCAGATGTGCCCAGTCCTGGGGACTCTCCAAACCAGCGATTCCTTTCAACAGAGCCTGAAGAAGAGGCAAATCTTGGCGTCATCATGAAAGGAGAAGAAGCACAACAACAAAAAGAAGATCAAATACAAATTACCCCTGCCGTATCGCAAAAGACCACTCCGGAAAAGAAAGGCTCACCAGTTAAGACTCCCTTGATTCTTGAAAAAGCTGTGACAAGTGGAATAAAACCAGATCGCCTGAGAATCCCAAAGACTACCTCAAGAGATCGACTGAATGAATTCCGTCTGGAGACTGGCTTGCCTGGGGACCTAAAGATCCAAGCAATCCCTGAGGTAGATGTTGAAAAAGACCCCTCAAGGGAGGCTTCTCCAATCCCACCAGACAGTTCTTTTACTTTCATTCCTGCAGAGACTGGAAACAAAGAACCCCTGACTCCCATCACTACTGGTGAGCTCTCAGAAACTGATGTCAAGTTCAAGGGGCTGAAAAAAGATGGCTTGGCAGAGAATGATTCAAATTCTGAATTGACTGATGACAAACTAGAGTTAGACAAAGATGAGACACAGCCCGAGCACAAAGATCGAGAAGAAAATGCTGATCAGCCTGATGTGGCAACTTATTTAGAATCTCACCAGCCTTCACTGGAGAGCAAGGCAGAAAAAGATGATGAAAAACTTCAAAATTGGAGAACCTTAAGATTAGAAGGAACTGAAAAAGAAGAGACCCCAAACACTGCTGACCATCAAAACATCAAAAGTTCCTTCAGTGAGAAAAATGTTCAAATCCAGTTACAAGAAGCAACTCTGGCAGAAAGCTCAGCAAAGCCCCAAAAATCCTCTCCAATCATTGTTATACCTCAAGCACACCTAGATGAAGAAGCAGAAGAGGATGATGTTGAGATTGCTGAAGAACCCCAAGAGATACTGGAGGAAGCAGAGGAGGGCAAAATTGGAGAAGAGCAATTGAAAGAGCAGGTGAGGTTGATGGTTGGTCAGCAGATGCTGGAGGACGATCCAAAGTCTGGAGCCGAAGATTGGAGTCACAGTGCCATAAATAGTGATGATGGAGAGCCTGCAACAGACAGTTCACACCTTTCCCCATGTTCTGACCATGGCTTACCCCACCAGGCAGAGGAGGCAGGTGGAGATAAAGACATGGAAGTAGTTCAAAAAGAAGAGGCAATGATAGAGGAGGATGACGAAGCAAAGAAATGCCAAACAATGGAGAAGGAATTAAAGGATGTTGGTTCTGAGGACAAAGCTGAGGAGCAAGAGAAGAAAATGATGAAGGAAGAGGATGAGAGATGGAAAAAAGATGTTGAGATCGGCCAGGAAGCAACTGATGAAGCAGCTAATGATGAAACTACCATGGATGTGTCCATACTTGACACAGACAGTGGCTGGATGGACTCACAAGGTATCCAGAATTGTACCATTTTAATGTATATCACTAATACATTTACTATTAGAGGACTAGCTAACTTTTTTGTATCTCCAAAACTAACTAGCACCAACTAACTGTCTATACAATGTGTTCTGTTCTAAGCTAGCATCTAGCTAGCAATATGTGCTAAGAATTAGTCCTGTTATAATCCCTTTTCTGCAGATGATGACAAAAGTCTTATGACTGAGCAAATCGAAGCTCTTCCTCAGATCCAGAGTTCTACCAGTACACCAGTGGTGGTGGATAGACCCGCTAAACGGGGCCCTGGCAGAGGAAGGGGCCGCCCCATCGCCATTGATTGTAAAGTGTCTCGCAAAACACTCATCCACCATCCACCTAGAGAAGAGACGAAGAAGAAAAAAGGTTCCTACTGCATCAAGAAACAATACTTATTCAATATGTGTTTCAATTTACACTATTTAAAATAATTTTATATCATTTTCACTAAAAAATATATTTAATATATATTAAGCCCAGGTTTGTTTGTAGTTGACAGAGATTTGCATGTTGGTATAATACTGTCTCTCCTCTCTGCTAGTCGGCCAGAGGAGGGTTGACCAGAATAAGGTGTCAGCCCTCCAAAGTCGCTCTCCATCTCGAAAGAGTGGAGCCAAAGTGGCGGCCAGACATCCTAGGCCTGCTCTGCTTCATGGCTCTGCTAGACGCAAGGCCACAGGTGAACACTTGTCACCAGGTACAAGCCGTGGATAGAGAGAGTTTTAAGAGAAATTTAACGCCTCCCCAAAAATATTATTCTGATTGCTTTTTCCATGGGAAAATGAGTTTTGGACCAGAGCTTTATAAATACTGAAAAGCAATGAAGATTTTGTTCTCTCTCTCTATTGATGGCTCATTGAGGAATCGAGCAGGTGCAGTGTAGCTGGCAAACATCATGTGCTGCTGATCCATTATAAAAAAGTAACACATTTTTATTTTGTTGCCTCAGGTGCTGCATCTTTTTATTTCTCACTCCTTTTTGGCTCCATGTTCATGTTTATTTCTGCTCAGTGATGCTTCTGTTTATTTTATCTTGAATTGAATATGTGATGATATGAAATCTGGTTCATACTATTCTTCCTAAGCTGCTACGCTAATAGTGCATCATTGCTGAAAATGGCCGCATAATGAAGATTGTGTGTTGTGTGAAACTGTCTGACAAGGTCTCTGAATGTGAAGCAAGAGTGACTGAAATGTGATGCAAAGCTAAACATGTACAAGAGGTATTTATATTCTCTGTTTGCTGTTTACTGCACAATGAAACATTGTTTGCATCATGGTCTTTTACTTCCAAACATGTCTGTTTGTAACATGGATGTATCACAGCATGTGTGTTATACTTGGAAACGTCTGTTTTAGCTTGTTTACATTGAGCATGGGTTTGTTTGTCCCACAGGTATGGAACACCATCAACCCCTAAGCGTGGCCCCACAGTCCAGAGAGAGACCAACTGTAAGTATTACCCTCCGGGCACACACATTTTCCTTGTGTGCTGTCCACTCTTTGCTTGACTTGGCTTCCATGTCAGTCTAGCCCTGTGGCTACAACTCTTTGTGAATGTGGAGTTAATCAGGAATGAATTACATTTCAACTACAAATTATGAACTTTATTATATTCATTCTGTGTCCCTTAAAGAATTGGTTAAGCTTTTTCCATTTACTTTTTCCATAAAGTATTCCACTCTAGAGAGTTTTAGTATAAAATGTCCAGGTGTGTTTTTACAGGAGCTAATATATGTGAAAAAATATTATTGATTATTCACAAGTCAAACATATGGAATGAAAACTTAATTTTATTCACTGAATACTATATTCTCTATTATATCATTTAAAATTTGAATTACTATCTTTATTTGCGAGTTTTCTTTATATTTTATCCAAACACATAAATAAATGTTCTCAATTCTCTCTTATATTTGTCTGTCTGCATGCCATTACTGATATTTTCCTTATTTAAGCATGTCTTTATCTATACTTGTTCCTTTTTCCGTGTCTTTGTGTCATAATCTTCTTTTGCATGCATGCCCTGTCTTCCTGTCAGTCTCGTCAGAGAAAATCAGTGAGTATAGACATCGCACAGGGGGTGTTTATTTGTAATTTTTGCAAAATAATAGTTAAACGCGTCTGATGTTATGTCACACAGAAGCACATTTAAATAACTTCAGGTGTCATTTCGGAAAAAAAAGCCAAATATTTCATTTCATTACATACTTTCCTGCCTTAATGGTGTCTTTTCACATCATTTTTAACATTTTAATGTGCTTTAAACTTTAATAATAACAGTAGAGATAAAAATATAAATAGTGTGTCTCCATGATCCTTTCTCGCTTCATGTTTCCATCTGTTTGTCTCATTAACCATCTATCCTGCATGCCTTCCTCCTTTCACGCCACTTCAACCATCAAGAGCCCTACGAGGGCCTTATTGTTAAAGATGGCAGTGCAGCGCAGTGGGGGGCCCGATCGCCACGCCCCCCGGCCCAGCTCTGCCTGTAGCCTTAAACGGAGTCCCTTGGTGGAGGCGGAGCTCTACGAGGTCCGCCCCTCCTCTGCATGTTCCCGCCCACCCCCTTTGCCTAACAAATGGGCAGGGAAGGTAAATGAAAAGGGAAGCAGCGATTTAAAGGGAGCAGTAACTGCAGTTGTTGTGACTCAGCTTGCATATCGACCCTGCAGTGTGTGTTTTGGTTCAGGAGAGAACGTACCGCAGTCCCGAGAAGAGGTCGTCCCTCCCCAGGCCAGCCAAGTCTCTCACTCGACACATTCCTGCTGCTGAACAAGAAGACAACAGCACTCCCACCAGGCCAACCTGTAAGATTACACACCTTTGTTTTTTAATCTCTCTTGCAGAACATTTGATTAAAATCTTAACTCCACCACCGTCCTGCTCTGCTGTTTTTGTCCCTCATTTCCCGTTAAACTCTTTGTTGATTTCCCCTCCACCCGCAAAGCATTCCGAACTGAGTCCAGAGGAGACAGCAGGTCTGGAAGAGCCCCTAGTATTACAGGTAGACCACCTGGTAGCTCCCATTTAGATCCATTACTCCCTGCTCATCAACATGTAACATCAAGTTTGATACTAGTCTAAGATTCATTTACCTGAACCACACTGAAGAGCTTCTGCAGGTTTCAGTCTCATTAAATTAAAGTTTAATGTCCATAAATAATATAAACCATTTCTCAAAAAGTTTGATTTGCATGTAAAATGTATTAAAAACTGAATGGAAGTATTTGAAAATCTTAGAAATCTGTATTTTATTTATACTAAAACAAAGAAAAGCACTAAAAAAATCATAGTAATACAGTTGAAAGTGAAAAAACTGTCATGTTGTCTGAAAATCTTGATCTAAAATTACATTTTGCGAACCATTTTGGGTCTGAGTTACAGAAATAAGGGAGCATTTAGTTTGATATCAGTATTTAGCTCCAAAACCTGCATCGATGCGCATGAAACTGGCAACTTGAACATCTGGAAAGACACAATCTGTGCTGAAAAGCATAAGCAGGTTTTACGGCAATGCTTGCTTCCATCTAGATTACATTTTTTTTTATTATTATTATTATTTTAGGTATGTCAGCAAGACAATGTTAAACCAGGTGCTGCATCTGATGCAGTATGGTGCTGGACTGCTCTGTGTGCAGTCCAGAACTTTCAGTAGCAGTAAACATGTGGCAGGATGCACCACTGCTATTATATTTATGATAACTAGTATTTCACATTAACAATCTCATTCTGGTTTATAATTTTTGCATATTCCTTTTTTCCTCACACATTAGTTCCCACATTATTACATTTTTGGTATATTTTCACTTTGTTCCATACCTGGATCACACAGAAGATGGTTCTATGTATTTAAACAAACTTGCAGCTACCTTATCAGAGGAACAGGTGGATCCATGACAACTGGTGTGTTGTACTTATTCATCACGTTGGGGCTAAGACCTTATTGGTCTTGTTGCCCTGGTAACGAAGCATCGAGCTGCCAACAGATAAATGAATTCAGCTGCCTGTGTGTGCTTTCACAGTTCATGACAAACATTCTTGTTTGATCTGGTTTGTTTGATTTTAGTGCAAACTGGGTCGATGTGGCATATGTTGCTCGGCATTTGCTCCTTCATTCTTATGTTTCTGATCATCAACACATTAAACGCTACATGCTGGCACTCGTTTGCTTTCTTTAACTCCAGAAAGGATTTTTTTCCTTTTTACTTTCCTCATTTTCCTTCATCGGCCTGAGTCCCACCTTATTTTCTCCTTAAAAGGCACAGACTCAGCCCGCTCCCGGTCAGTCCGCAGTGGTGCCTCTACTCCAGGTTCATCCGCAGTCACACCTGGCACTCCCCCAAGCTACTCTTGCCGCACCCCTGGCTCACGCACGCCCGGCAGCCATACGCCCAAATCCTTCAGCATCCTCCAGGAGAAGAAGGTGGCGGTGATCCGAACCCCGCCCAAGTCACCATCCTCCGCCCAGCGGCAGCTGAAGGTTGTCAACCAGCCTCTGCCTGACCTGAAGAATGTAAAGTCCAAGATTGGGTCAACTGCCAACCTGAAACATCAGCCAAAAGGAGGACAGGTAACACAACAGTGCTGGAATAAACAGTTTAATAGAATTATTTAGGTGCAGTTTAATTCTACAGCAGAGTTAAGTTGTGTGATCTAAAGCTTCATAGGCAAATTTAGCTTCAGAACAAGATGATAAAAAGTATTTTCTTAACCTGTAAGTGCAAAAAATTAGACTCATGCCCAGCGCAGTGTTTCACAGTGTCAATGCAATACAAAACTCTGCCACACGGGGGCGGTGTAGTACAGTGCTATGTTACATTATTATTTCTATTACATATATAAGAGTTTTTAGCTCTTTTTTAACAAATATTCACATCTACAAAAATGTATGGATACATTATGATATAATCCAAACTTGTGTGGAGATCTTTATGGCGTATCTATGGCAACTTCTAAGGCAGTAAACAATGGCTTTCTCTAACCACTTTCATGCTTTTATGCTTCAGTGAGCTGTTTAAATGACGTAAAAAAATTCATATGCTCACTCTCTTGCCTGTCTTTAAACCTCTGCTTTGCTGTCATTGTGTCTGCTTCCCCTACTGTCCTTTACCCTGTCTACTTTCATCTTCATCAGCCTTGGATGAACCATCCTCCTCTGCCTCAGGCCTCTTCTCCTGACTGGCCATCCATATTTCACCTCTTTTATTAGTTAAATATCCCTCTCTTACCACACAATAGTGTCTTTGAATGTAATTTGGCTTTAAATGGCCATCTTCACAAGAAGAATCCCAAATTGTTTTGAGAAGCATTGCAGGATCGTTTACTCAGGGGAGATGCTTTCGTCATCACTGCAGGATTTTCCCTCCAGCTCTGGAAAATGAATAATATAGTAGAGCTGAGGTACCCACTGAGGATGCATCAAGGACATAAAATAAGAGTTTAAGTCACATGTAAATTTCTCTTCTGAATTTTTAAACTATATTTCATGCAAAATAAGTGCTTTTTAGAGTTTTCCCCAAGCAATCTGCTCTTCGTGAAAAGACTCATTTTGGTCATTTTGCTTGTAAAAGGCATAACTTAAGTTCCTTCCCATAATTTCATCCCAGTAAAAAAGAAAAATTCTCCACTTTGGGTTGTAGCAGATGTGCGAATTACACGTGGAGTACTAATCACATTACCATGGCAACACATACCCCTAATGTTCCTGCAGTCCTGCAGGGGTGTGACTTTTCATTAACCCCATTGATTTATGGGAGAATTTAGTAAATTATCTTTTTTTTTTTTTTTTTTTTACAAAGTTGGCAGCTTTGGGGGAGCAGCACAGTGGATTTTGAGGAAGACTCAGTGCTCTCAATGTAAAACCAGATTAAATTCATATTTACTGTTAAAATTATACTCCAAAAATACATTAAAATGATGCGTTATTATAGTTATCTTTATGCTTTGTAGAGTATTTTTCATCTAAAGCTGCTTTTTTTTATTTAACAGAACAAAAATATTTGCGGTTCTGTTTCTAGTACTTTTCTAGTAATACCTGAATGTTTCCAGCAGCTATATGGATTAATTTTCTGCCATTTGTTGTTAAACTTAAATCTTTTTGGATTCTTTTAATAATCCACAATGAAAATACTTGTTAATTAGCTGCATGTTTAAATTATTTTGTTTTGCAGTATTGCAAGACTGACAATATACTGACTGAAAGTATA